>JAQFVV010012755.1:658506-751006 GCA_028023455.1 Epiperipatus broadwayi | reverse complement strand
CATGGAAAATCTAATTGATTTAAAACATTTCATACATTTTCTGTGAAACAACTTCACTTTTTATGTATAATGAAAAAATTTATAAAAATTATAAATTCATTGAAATATTTTTTAAGTTGCAGTAACTAGAGAACATCATTTTATAATATCTTGTGATTGTTGATTAGCACCTTCACAATTTATTTTAGCATCTCAATTTTAGAACAACCTTGTAAACTTGAATGAATTATTTATATTATAAAATGATTTTCAAATGAATCTTGAAAAAATACTAAAGCATGCCATATCAAAATAAATTTGAAAAAAAAATATTTTGAAAAAGTTTTGATGGAATCAGATTTTTAATTTTAATTTAAAATCATCATCAACAACAAAAAACAATCACACAAAAACTCCAAGAAATAATCAATGATTGTTTTTCTAGAAATAGAACAGGGTAATTTACTCCTTTTCATTATAAGCATCACGTTTCCAAAGCATTCACTTATTAGTGAAAATGTATATATATATATATATATATATATATATATATATATATATATATATATATATATATATATATATATATATATATAATACTTATTAATTCGATCATTTACAGTTTTGAACCAATATTTACAATATATTGTATATTTTGAATTTATTTTTAAAAACAATATAAAATCACTTAAAATGTAATTATTTTATGTTAGAATGACTTTTTTTATACTTAAATGTTTCTAGTATTATTAAACGTAATTGTTAAGTATTAACGATTCTGCAACTATTAATTTTAATATTCTTAAATTAATTATTTTTATACCCTGTTCAATTTAAGCCAGTGACAGATAAGTGAATTATGGAGCTCAAGGTTTTGGTATTGCAGCTCAGCTGTATTCTTCTGGTGCTGAAACATCAAATGAATTCCCAAGCAGTGAATCATTTGTATCGTTTATTTATTTATTATGCAATTAAACAGCTGGAAATTAATCAAAAATTAGCTTAAACTATAACTGAAGTATTAATACAAAATATAATTGCTAAAACAAAACAGTAAGCTTATTATATATGTAATAATTAAAATGGATTATATTTTAAAACTTGCAATTGGTAAATAAATAAGCAAAACAATGTATGCAAATAATAAATAAAACCCGTCACTAATTTTTTTTTTATATAATAATTTGATTATGCCAAATTTTAATTTATCAAAATATATATAAAAAAAAAAGCTTTCAATTTTCTCTGACAGTTTAATGTGGATTTCTGATCTATGTTTGACAGATAAAAATGTCATAGAGTTCAGTACATTGGAGAAATTTAAAGATTATCCACAAGTAAATAAAAAGTAAGGAGACAAAAACGTCTGAATAATAAAATTATGAAAAATGAATTTGAGATAAAGTAAGCAAACAGTTAGGTGATGAATTCTACTACAGACTTTAAATCGAAACTTTATAAAAGGTATGATAGGTTCTTGCTCTTTTATCTTTCACAAAAGTCAACATTCCTTTCCTCTCAATCTTTGGATTAAAGAACTCTTCTCAAAGAATCGATCAATATTTTCAGTTAATAGAAAAATATTTTTTCTAAATATTTCAGATACTTTCAATATATTTTCTAAATATATCAAATGCTTTATAAATGAACTGAAGCACACTGAAGATAATCAGAAATCACAACAATTGTTCCATTCAAACCTTTTTTTAAAAAAAATACAAACTCTAAAAATATAAAATATTAATAAATTCAGTATATTATTTCTAAAAATCTAATTCTGAAATCAACATTATAATAATTGCTACAAACTATTTCTCCTGCAACTGTAACATTTAGTTTCAAGCTCTTTTGATACATATACTGAATATTATGGATGATAACAAACCACATAAATTATGTTTATAAAATACATACATATGTATGTGTGCATTAAACATCTATATGAATACTACAGTCACTATGTGTATACATATTCATATAAAAATGAAAAATTCACTTTTTAAAATATCTATAAATTAGTAGCTAATTGTTATATAAATAATATTTTTTTTATTTTAGTCAAAGAGTCCTATTGACATTATAATCAATGCTACTTATTAATGCACAATTACTAAAAAAAAATGATTTTTTATTTTTTTAAATTTTGAATGAAGAAAACTTCTTAGTTTATATTGGAAGCAAAACTTGATTGTAGATTGTTTTTATAATTTTTAATGGATATAGCTCACAAACACATAAGTAGGCAAAATAAATTTTTGACATATTATTTTTAACTACTATATTTGAATATGCAAAGGTAAAATATTATATATTCCAATTAAACTGAGAAAATATAATCACTTTTATAATATTTTTGAGATAATAGGAATTTTGATCAATAAATTATATTCCTAATAAAATTATAATAAAAATCAAATATAAGAAGAATTACTATTAGTTCAGTTCATGCTATTCTATTTATATTTAAAATAATAGGCATTATATTTCATTTTTTAGTAGAACTTGGCATTACTGGAAGATTTGTGAGGAATATTTTTCCTTTTCTAAAACAATAAATAAAACAAAGATTAGATCATGCAATAATTTGTTTTCAAATGTATATAAAAACAACAATAGCAAAATATAATTGAAAGTATAAATCAATATTATTAGCTATATGTGTGGATAATTTATACAAACACACTTATATATATATATATATATATATAAGTGTGTTATATCGGAATTATGGATTTGGGGTAATTATATATATATATATATATAATTACCCCAAATCCAAAATTCAACCAGACCAGCCAAGAAATAATAATAAAACACAACCAAAAGTTTCACTGCTACAAGCAGACTTCTCAAGTGTAAAGAACTACAAAATCTACACCATATATATAATATTAAACATTACCCACAAATCCATTTACTTTCCATCCATCCTTAATACTAAAATAATTATTAAATAAGTTAATTGCTTCAGAATAATAAATTCTCAATAACAAAGATTCTTTAATTCTTCTTTTGATTTCATTTCTCTCAAAGAAGACAACCTTAGCTCCATCAAAATTAATAGTGTGACCTGTATCTTTTTCATGGATATATAAAACAGAACTAATATATCTATTTCTAACTCTACTTTTATAAACTTTTATTCTTTCATTTAAATAGATATCTTAGTTTTGCTAAGATACAGGCCACACTATTAATTTTTATGGAGCTATGGTTGTCTTCTTTTAGAGAAATGAAATCAAAAGAAGAATTAAAGAATCTTTGTTATTAAAAATGTATTATTCTGAAGCAATTAACTTATTTAAGAGTTCTTTTAGTATCAATGGTGAAAGGGAAGTAAATAGATTTGTGTTTAATGTTTAATATTAATATATATATATATATATATATATATATATATATATATATATATATATATATATATATATATATATATATATATATATATATATATATATATATATATATATATATATGGTGTAGAGTTTGTAGTTCTTTACACATGAGAAGTCTGCTTGTAGTAGTGAAACATTTGGTTGTGTTTTATTATTTCTCAGCTGATCTGTTTGAATTTTGGATTTGGGGTAATTTTAATTATATATTTACTAGTTTAGCTTTATGCTTGTAATGTTTAATATATATATATATATATATATATATATATATATATATATATATATATATATATATATATATATATATATATATATATATATATATATATATATATATATATATATATATATATATATAGTCAGAAAAAATAAATATAATAATTTAATATACTGAAATAAGCTCTACAATATTTGCAACACCAATATGAAAAATCAATAATAGATATAGCCAGCTTATGGCAGTGTATTCCATTCTGAGTAGCAGTTAATGGTTAAAATTTGAACAAAAACATTCTAAGTGTGCTTTTCAGGATGTTGTATACTACCATAAACTGGCTACAGATATTATTAATTTTTGAAAATTAGTATATTGAATATTGTAGAGTTTCTTCCAGAGTACATACAAATATATAAGTGTAATTATGCTCAAAAGTGAATGGGTTTGTAAGTAATCATTAAAAACCATTAATCAGTTAGACAATCCCAACATCAATAACAATCAATAATTACAAACTTTTGTTAAAATTTATCCTCCTTTTAACAATAAACATGAAATTCTATCTTTATTTATAGTCCAATATGTTTATATAGACAGAAAAGATTGCAATTTAACCACAGAGCTTGAAATTATTGATATAAAGAATTTTAAATATAGCTTTTTTACAAATATAACCTGTTTTGAATGCAGACTAATAAATAATCAATTATAACATTACAAACTGCAATTAAAATATTCAAATTGCACACAAAGTATTATTTAAATATCAAGCGTAATAATGCTCAAGTTTAAATGGGTTTGTAAATTATCATTAGAAACCAGGCAACACTTAAACAATTCTAATATTGATAACAATCAACAATTTCAAATTGTTGTCAATGCAACCTTCTTTTAACAATAATGCTAGAATATAAATATATTGCCTAAATAAATATGTTAGACCATAAATAAAGATGAATCCAACTTTATTGTTAAAAAGAGGTTGCCTTGACAACAGTTTAAAATTGTTGATTATTATTGATATTGGCAATGCCTAAATGTTGATTGATTTTTAATGATTACTTACAAACCCATTTAGCCTTGAACATTATTACAATTATTATTTAAGTAATAATTTGAGTGTAATTTGAAAATTTCTATAGCAGTTTGTAATGTTATAATTGACTATTTATTAGTCTGCATTCAGAACAGGTTATATTTATCTACTTAAGAAGGTTTATTTACACATCTTTATATCAATAATTTCAATCTCTGTGGTAAAGTTGCAATCTCTAGTGTCTGTATAAATATATTGAATCATAAATAAAGGTGGCATTTCCCCATTATTGTTAAAAAAGATTGCCTTGACAACAGTTTTAAATATGTTGATTATTATTGATATTGGCAATATCTAAATGTTGACTGGTTTTTAATAATTATTTACAAACCCATTTAGCATTGAACATTATTACAGTTATTATTTAAGTAATACTTTGGGTGCAATTTGAAAATTTCAATTGCATTTTATAATGTTATAATTGACTATTTATTAATCTGCATTCAGAACAGGTTATATTTATCTGTTTAAGATGGTCTATTTAAAATTTTTTGTATCAGTAATTTCAATCTCTGTGGTCCAGTTGCAAGATTTAGTGTCTATATAAGTATATTAGATCATAAATAAAAGTGATATTCCATCCTTATTGTTAAAAAGAAGTTGTCATGACAACCATTTAAAATTGTTTGATTGTGATTGATATTGGGATTTGGGATTGTCTAAGTTTTGACTGGTTTTAATGATATATATATATATATATATATATATATATATATATATATATATATATATATATATATATATATATATATATGGATAGATCAATAAATATATAAACTAATTAAAGAAAACATGTAATCACTTGCATCTTCTGCTGATTAACTTTTGATTTTGATTTTTTTGAAAATAACATTAATATAATAATTTTGTACTGGAAAAATAATTTTGAAATAATAATTCATCATGGACTTTATAATATTTATGTTTATTATAAAAATGGCCATTCATAGCAATAAAATATATATAAATATTTCTTAAGTTTATACAGTTTGTCCATTATGTATTCTATCCAGCTCATTTATCAGAGTATATGGAGAAATTGAACAAACATTCGAGTCAACTTGCTTGTACAGCCATCTATTGAGATATTTCACCATTTGTTTTTAAAAATTTCCAAATTCATGTATATTTTATTGTGATGTTTCTACTTCTGAACAAACTTTATAGATAAAATAATCAAAACTGCAATAACTTTAAAGAATCTTGACATGTTTGGGGAGTCTTTCTCATTGTTTTAGATTTCACATGCTTTGTGAAATTACTTTAATGATCAAAGATTTAATGACTAAAACATTACTCTTTTGCAAAATTTATTGATTATTTTTGCACAATGATTGTGTAATAATTACTTCACATAAAAACAAGACATGATTACATATTTATTTTACATGTATATATGCTATATTTTTAAAAATATAAAGTAGTGTGTTAACATAAAAATTAACAAAGAGCAATTACAGAGTTCCAATAAACACATCTTCTCAATTGACCATTAACATATATCACTCTATCTTTTAGAATGTAATGCAATATTGCAAAAATTATACAAAAAATATTTTAAAGCCATTTTATCAGGTTTTGTTTTTTACTCGTTCACATTTTAAAAACAAATATAAATTAAAAAGTGTCATTAAATTTATGAAATCAATCTGCTCCTTCTGATCATTGAATGATGAAAACATTTTTTGTCTTTATTACAATCCTATTTTGTTAGTATTTGCAATGGTTCAATAATTTGTTAAGAATATATTTCATTTGTAAATGTAAATTTCTACCAAATCAAAGTGAAGTTATTATATTCTGATATAGAATAACAGTTTAATACTAAAATCAAATGTTGAAATCTCAAGCTCTCACCAAGGAAAACAAATTTATCCCAGTACTTCATAGTAAAAAAATAACCTTTAAAAAATACACACTTTAAAAAAAGTTTATAAGATGGTTCAATTTGTGATAGAGTCCATCATTTGAGATATGTGTTAATATATTATACGATTATTATTACTGAAATAAAGTCATTGTTGAATTCTTATTGTTAGCCTTTATTCATTTTTCATTGGTGCATTTTACCAATTTTACAGGAGATTTAACTAAATAGTGCAATATCATAGTTAAGATTGGTGTGCTTTAAGCTATGCTTCAGTGCTAATGGGATAAACATTAAATGCATATGGATTGAAACATAGGTCACTGGTGGTGCAACTATGAGTATAGCCCAGGTCTCATAAACCATATGTTAAATAATAGGCATGTGGTAATGGCATGTTCCGATAATGAGTATAAAATATTACTGTTGTGGAGTCAACATTTACCACTAATTTAACCTGATCATGCCCTTCAATATACTCATAACCAATTTGTGTCTGGATCAGTAAAAAATACATCTTGTACATTTGACAATCCAAATGTGAGTGCAAAGTTACTTATGTGTAAATCCTGTTACAATATTGAACATTAAAAAATTTAAATTTTGTGAAATATTATGTTAAGCTAATCCTTAGCAGTCATAAATGCTACATCAGTAGTAGCAAAGTTTTTTGTTTATTTAAGATTGTGACTATTTGTTATATTATTTTTGCAACAGTTTATTACTTTATAAATAGACCTTGAAAAGTTTCTGGTATTTAGATATTTTAATGGTTTCAATGCATTTTAATTTAACATAAAAATATATACTTGTAAGTGATCATTAGTTTATATTAAAATGTGTAATATAATATAAATTATATTATCATCTATTTAAATTTAGTTTCAACTATTAGCCATGGATTAGTAACATCATTTGAATGAAACATGCAAGTATTAATAAAATATGTCTTCTCTTTATTTCAGTTCATTTACTATTTTAAATTATTAAGTTTATTCACTGATTAAAAAATAGAAAACTTGGCTTTTTGCTTTTTAACGAAAGTGCCATTGCTTTTATGACATTGTATTATAAAAAAATATAAACTAGAAAAACACTCATATAATATAATTCTTATTATCCACAAGGATGAGACATATAACATTACAATTGTATTCTTTATTTTTACAGTGAGATATTCAATAAATAATAATGATATGTAAATAATAATTTACCCCTTTGGATGTAAAACTAGGATTGTGGATGTGGCAGAGTGTAGCAAACAAATGTATCATAATATCAATACTGTTTAATTTGTCATCTTATAAGATATTCTTTTTCTTTATAATTTTTTTGAAAATGTTGAATTTCTACTTATAATTATGCAATAATTAAGTTTTTAGAAGTGCTTTCAATAAAAAATGAAATTATTTGTGAATTTTGTATATGAAAATCTTAAATATTATCTTCCACATTATATCCTAACTATTAAACTGAATTTATCATTCTGAAAAATTTATAATCTATAGCAAATATGAAGTCACAACAGCATACTACTTATGAAATTATAATCAAATTATAAATAATGGTATTGAGAAATATATGGAACTACTTGAAATGATATTATGCTAAGTCAAGAAACAATTTTCAGATGGATTATGTCAGGGGTCTCCACTCTATGCCCGAGGGCACCATGGTACCCACAGACTATTTTACATGCACTTGCCGCTATCCAAACATGATGAAAATTATTTATCTGATACAAATAAATTGAATTTTTAAAATTTCTTATAAATTATTGTATTATATTGTAATCAAATGTTAAAATTTTATTTTTTAAATAAATATTTTTTGTACATTATGTGTATTATTAATAATATCCGCCTATAAATTTACATTGAAAAAATAAATGGTGCCCGCCATCTGGCTGGTATTATAGAATGTGCTCTTACGTGCAAAAAGGTTGGAGACCACTGGCTTATATTAATACAATCTGAAATAGCAAAACTGTTAAAATATTTGTTTCAGTGAGAAATGTGTTATCACATTTTCCCATTGAAAAGTTTAGTTGGCAATGCATAAATAAAAATAACAATACTCTTCAATTCAGTTATTTTTATGTCATTGTTATAATTATTTTAATAATTTTAGTAATTCAATAATCTAATAATTATATTTAAAATAAAAAGTTGATATTAGTATATTTAATTCAATATAATTTTATTCAAAGTGCAAAAAAAAAACAATCATTGGTTAATTAGAAATTGCACATTAAAATAATAATAATACAAAAAATCTCATTATTGAACAAAATTACATAGAGGTATGGAGAAAAGAAAAAAAAGAGAAAAGCATCATTACAGATGCTTTGGGCAATGAGCTGACAAATTATATTTTATGTTTTAGTACTTTGTAAAATTGATTAATATCAAATAAAGGATATTATCATCCTAAAATTCTTACTGTAAGTGTGGAGAAAACATAAAATCATTTGAATGACAAGGAATGTGATCTAATATAATCATTGAAAAGAATTATAGGATATCTTTGAAAACAAATCTGAGGTAACTGCAAATTTGAAGTTGATCTTTATGTAATGTCTATTTTTTTCTTCTTTGCATCAACTCAATGTTAAAACTATCAGAAAATTGATTATATTTAATACATTTGGAAAATACAGATTGGATTTTTGAATATCACTTTTAGAGTGAGCATTTCAGATATGTGAGTCAAATTATAAGATTAAGACAATCACTGAGGTGAATGTTTATATTTTGTTGACTGATGAAATATTTTATCTTGCCTATGTATGGATCCCATTATTTTAAATGGTCGATTTACTATTATATTAACATGAAGGTGGAAGGAGGTAATACTAAAAAAATAAGGTTGATGTTGAATAGCTACTATATCCCACTCAATGGTGCAGTTTTCACCCTTAAACTATAAAATATGATCATTCCCGGGCCATTAATTATAATCATTTTAATGTGTTTTTGTAATGCGAAAATAAAGACAAAAGAAAATCATCTTTTTAAATATTATTTAATTTTAAATATTATTTTTTATTAACATATACAACATTTACTATTTAATAATAAATGTAAAATAAAATAAAAATTTAAATTTTTTTTTCTTTTTTGTTTTTTTTTTTTTTGAAAAAATTAATTTTCTTTGGGGGTTTTTTTTTGGGGGGTTCGGGTTTTTGTTTTTGTTGTTTACTGTTTTTTTTTTATTAAAATAGGAATAAAATTAAAAGTAAAGTTGGTTGGTTAAGGTTAGGTTTGGGTTTGGGCTTAGGGTTTGGGGTTGGGGTTGGGTTTGGGGTTGGGGGTGGGGTGGGGGTTGGGGGGGGGGTTGGGGGGGTTTTTTTTTTAAAAAAAAAAAAAATAAAAAAAAAAAAAAAAAAAAAAAGGCAACATTTACTATTTAAAACTTCAATACACTACAGTGTAAAAAGTCTGTTAATTATTACTTTACAAAATCTGAACATTTCAATACTTTAAAATAAAAAAAATCCAGTGAAAACAACATTTCCATCCAATTAAAAAAAACACACCCTCCCCCCAACCTGTAACCATTTTATAAACTGTGCAAATTCAGAAAATGTATTTGTTGCGTAAAACATACATGCTGTACTGTGACGCGACATAGCGGCCTGCAATCTGTAGCACAACAAAAAGTTGTATTATAGAAAATGTGGGTTCGAATGTGTCGGCCATGGAAACGGCATTTTTATGTGTTTTAGCACGGAAACGGCACCATCCAGTGGAATATGGAGGCTCTTCATTGAGTACCAAAAATAATTCCAAGATATTTCTATTTTTAGAAATGACTTTAAAATCATAAATAGAATAGAAAAATAGTATAATTTGTTTTTTTAATAGGAAACAACTGAGTATGTGTATTTATTAATTAATCATAAATTTGTTATTAATACACCATATAGTAAAATTAACTATATCATTTTGCAATAAAGAGCAATCAGAAAAAAATGTGGCGGAAAATTTTTTCAGTCATCAACATAATAAAGAAGGTGAGTATATAATATGTGATTCCTGAGATCATTTTTTTTTTTTTATATATATATATATATATATATATATATATATATATATATATATATATATATATATTATATATATATATATATATATATATATATATTCTGCACTGCACAGCCAACAGCAAGCATTAAGAGTGTGCCATCAGGTTTCTTTTAATCTAAACAATGTTTATTCTAATAAACAACTGATAGACAGACAACAGCAATCAAACACCAGAAAAATTGAATTATTAATAACATTGTTTATTAAGTAATGAATTAAAAACAATAAAGAAAACAATTACTAAGGATAACTAAACTTTATTTATGGATAGTTTTAATTGAGTATGATATAATTTAAATAGAAGGCCTTGACTGTTAATTCATTATCCTCACCCCTTTTAAATTACTTTTACTGATATTTTTAAGAAATAGTTTACTTAGAAATGTGCATATAAACTTTATAAATACATTCTATATTATCATTTAAAGTATTTGTAAATTTTATTATCGATTAACTCATAATTACATATATGCTCTACTAAGATTTATGTGTGTGGCCATACCAATACACATAAAAAGTATAATAGCAATAATAAAGGCCATAAGTGATAAATATATAAAAAGCATGAGAAGTTATTTTTAAACTTATCCACGCAGACATAATAAAAGTCCAAAATCCAAGCTGTACTTCCCCAAAACCCAGACCACTACTATTGACCTTAAAATAAAAAAAGTCTTGATGAAGTATACATAAACTAGGCATAATTTATTTTGTTGTGACTCTCAAATCCATCTTTGGTTGTTTTAGAAGTGGATCCAAGGATGAAGAGTCAATGTCAAGGTTTTGATAAAATCTGAAATAAAAACTGCACAATCCCAGAAGGATCACAACTGCCTCCTATTAGTAGGTGATAGAAAATTTTGTATCAGAGTAATCTTATCAGGGTGAGGCTTAATAACCTCTTTATCTATTAAAAAACTCAATAATGACACATTTTTCATGCCCAGGTAATTTTTCTGTAAATTGATAGTGATGTTTTTCTGTCAAAATTCTCTTAAAACTGGCTTTAGATATTACAAGTGTTCCTCCATATTCCTTGAGGCAATGACTACATCATTTATACACAAAAACAATGTGTTTTTTTTTTTTTACTCTATCGGACCACACCTAATGCAGACATCTCACAAGAGCTAATCCATTATCAATCCATCCAAAGAGCATACTGTTGAAAACAATTTATATCTTTCATATCAGAATCTGGTGTACTGAAATAGATTTTTCCTTCCATTACCATAGATTACTAGTTGGTTCATGTAGTGCACCAATAAGGAAAACATATTTTTCTATTTCTATTCCATATTTAAATGAGTATCTAAACTTTTTTAAATACTTTCTATAGTTTTATAAGTTATTGCTACTGCTTTTAAAGTCAAAACAATAAAATTTAAAATATATTTATAATTGGATTTAAAAACAAAAGAAATGTGGTTCTATTCCTCTTAAAACTTCTTAATTTTAGCCCTTTTCACATCTGTTCATCTGGATTATAGTAAAAAATTACCAATGCCTGATTGGTCAATTAATTGTAGACACTTGCTAAAATTTACATATTAATTATTATTGTCTATTCTTCTAAATTAATTTTACAATAAATATTATTAAATCATATATTTTTAAATTTTATTTTAATACAACATTTAAATATATCCTTCAATAAAAAAACACTTTTTATTTCTACTTAAATTTTAATACATAAAAAATTATCATTTAGGTTTACAATAATAATTAATTTAGAAACTTTTAAAAATTGATACAGTTAAATAAAATGTTACATTTATTATTTAAACAAGTAATAAATTTACTTTAAGAACAAGAATATAAAATTTAAATAATTGTTACATAAATGTGTGTGCACACATATCAGCACTCATTTCATTTTCATTTACTTCATCATTATTTAAATAATTTAAGATAACAATTAAATAGCAATTTTTAATTTTGACTGTTAATAATTACAAAAATATTGACTTTAATCATTATGATTATTGATTTAACACTGATATATAACTAATTATTATTCACTTTTATCTTAAAAATAAATAGCATTTTATATCTCAACTTTACAACTTCAATTAAATTATATTGCTTTAAAGTAATTAATTTAATTTAAATACTATAGAAACAATTTATTTTAACTTATACCATAAATTAAATACTTTGTTGTAACTAGTTTATTACATAAAATGTAAAATTTCTATGAAAATTGACTATTATTCACAACCATAAAGTAATGTAGCAAAATAGAAAGGCTACAATGTTTATACATTAAATGATCAAATTTCAATGTTAAAGTTTGTCCATAATGTTGCCTTCTGTATATAAAATTAAAAAACAATCAATTTAAAATAAAATTTTAATTGTGTTTTAAATTGATTAGATTTAAACATACATATATGCACACACAAATATATATATATATATGTAAAATTAAGAGCGTGCTAATAGCTCTAAACAAGCTTTTTTTTTTTTTATTTATGATAAATGCTACTACAAGAAAAGGCATTCAAATCATTTTTATTTTAAATGGTCCCCATCCCCAGACCGGTTTCGACCTATGGGTCTCTTCAGTGAGGAGTTGGGACATTAGATCTAAAAAACCAACTCAAGCAAAGCATTTATCTAAAAGATAATTGTTAGAAGAAGATCTGAAACTTTTAGACATCTACATGTCTTTAAAGTCAGCTCTCCAACTGAAAAAATCATATGGGACTGAACTTAATTCAGATACTCCATATATTAGTAGGCTTAGCTCTTTAATTTAGCTAAAGCCACAACAGCAAAATAATAATAGTAATAGTAACAAGTCAGATGTCACATGACTTATATATAGCTTGCACTTACAAATATGTAAAATTAAGAGCGTGCTAATAGCTCTAAACAAGCTTTTTTTTTTTTATTTACATATATACACACACACACAAATATATATATATATATATATATATATATATATATATATATATATATATATATTTAAAGTGAGACAAAAAGAATAATGATCATGATAAGATCACATTTCCATAATAGCAGTGTATTTTTTGTTTTTATTATCACCAGAGCAATGATTCTCACCTGGTCAACCTACATTATTGTAGATGCATTTTAATGCTAATATCAGCTGCATACCTATTTAATGAACAATAAAATTTCATTAAGATTGACTCTCTGAAAGAAAAAAAAATCCTAAGCTTGCTTGTGATTTAAAAAATTTCAATGTTACTATATCCACATTTCTTTCTTTCTTTTTACACCAGTATGATATTTTAGAAATTTATTTACACCATAATATCCTTTTACTTCTGAGTCAATTAATCATTTTTTTAAATGTAGTTCAATGAGTTTTTTGTGGTGCAAACTTAGCATTTTTTACCATTTCATCTTCATTTATCTTTCCTTGAAATTTTTTCTATAATTTATTGGTCTTTCTTCAACTATTTGCTTCATTTTCTTTCCACATTTATTCATGTAGGTTGCAAGTTCTTGACTTGTTGGGAGCAAAAAATGTATGTACAAATAATTATATTTTTTAAAGTATATATTATTAAAGTGCATATGTATTTTAATACATATATATATATATATATATATATATATATATATATATATATATATATATATATATATATATATATATATATATAATTTATCAATGTGTATATGCACATACAATTTCACTGTTGATTGATTGAAAGATTGTAAAAAAATATATTTTCATAAAAAATATTAAAAGGAAAATATTAATTATGTCATCTTTTATATTTCCATGACAATGAGCTACTGTTATTCAAATAAAATCATTCACGCAATATAAATTAGCGACAGAACAAATATTAAATGCAAATAATAAATAAGACAAGGTAATAATTTTAATGTTTTTAGGTGCATTGAATTACAAATGCAATAAAGAACTACAACCAACCACTAAAATGCAATGATAAATGAAGTGGAAATAGCTATTAAAGGTCTGAACACTGTACACATGGGTAGAATTGTCAATAGGTTAAACAGGCCAAAACAGCAAAACTTTTTCATTTAAAAAGTTGGTCTCAAGCATGAAATTTTTAGTGAATATTTGATGACTACAGTAATTTTAAAAAGATGTTAATCAAATGTATTTTTGTTGGTTGAAATTTTACAAAAAATAATTAAAATATTTAAAAAAAAATCATATGTATGTTTATAATATATATATATGTATGTGTGTGTGTGTGTGTGTGTAAAACTGAAGGTTTATGTTTTTGCATTATTAAAAAATTGTGCAGAAAAAAATTAAAATCCTTTTTTTAAATATATATATATTTATCAATGAAAGCCTTTAGCTTTAATTATTCTAATATAATTGTGCAGAGATGTACATTAATCATAAAATGTATTATTTATTTAAATATTTTAAATGATATAGCTTGCTAAATGTGCGATAAATTTCATTTTATTTCATAAGTAAATTATGGACATTATTTTCATCAAAACAATTGCTTCTGATAACTTTTGTATATATTAAATCTTTAAACATCACATGATTACTATTTCCCATGCTTGCTCATAACTATTGTTAAAATAGGAAAAACTCTCTCCATACAGTACTGCCACTCAAAACAAGACAGACTAATCAATGGATGTCAGAAGGCTTGCACTTTGAGTGACATTACTGTATGGAGAGAGTTGCCTATTTTAACAACAGTTATGAGCAAGCATGGGAAATAGTGATCATGTAATGTTTAAAGGTTTAATACAATCCTGCTTAATAGGAAAGTGGTGGCAATGGTTATAAATGAACCAAAGACACCAAAATGTATGGTTGCTGAACTGAGTTCAGACCCATATGACTATATAAGCTATTGAGCTTAAATTGAAAATATTTGTGTTTTCAGTTTTATTCTCATAGTTTTTTAGTAAAGTAGAGTTTAAAGATGGCTGCTGGAGGGTTGCATTACATCCTAAGATCTAGGCACAGTGCTCTCAGATCCAAGACTCCTCACTGACGAAGGCCACAAGTGAGAAACTAGTTTGGGGATATTGGGTGAGTAGGCACTAGATAGGAATTTTATGCACAAGTCTTCTGGAGTTTGGGAATATTGGGTGAGTAGGCACTAGATAGAGATTTTATGCACAAACCTTCTGGCATCCATTGATTACTCTGTTTTTCTTTGAGTGGCACTACTGTATGGACAGAGTTTTGCCTATTTTGTATATATTTGTGCATTTATTTATGTTCTTGGGTCTGTTCTTTTAATATCCTTTTTCTTTTTACATCCTCTTTTGTTTTTGTTATATTTAACCATTGAGTTTCATAAATATATAATTGTTTTTATTTTGTCATGGCATTGTTTCTAGATAGTAGTTCTAAATTTGATAAAAATTTCAGATGACCTTATTTTCTTTACTGTAGTATTTAGGAGGTATTTGATAGCATTTTTGTATATAGTGAACCATGCATTATTGTTTTTTTTAATATACTGTATTTTTTTTATTTGCAAATACTAAAGAGCATCAGCTAACCACTTGATAAGTATGTGTACAATATCTGATCATTATAGCGTTCAAAATTCTTGATGTGTTTTTGGAACATTTGTTTAACATTAATTGTTTTCAGTCTGCTAAGCAAAGACTTTTAGTTGCAAAATAAGTACATGATTTAAAATGTGCAGTAAATCATCTGTGTGAATTAGAGATTACATGATTATTTAAAGCTGGCTGAACATAAAATTGTCAATGAGGCACTATTTATTTGGAGTATTATCTTAAAGCAAAACAAAAAATTTATCCAGGATTGTGATATGCCCAAAGATTCTAAAATCTTAACTATAGGATGTTGTTATCAAGAGTGTCTATGGTTGATGTATATTATTTTTCATATTATTATATAAAATTATATCCACTGTGCTTATGTTTAATTGATATATTGGATTGCATGCTAAAAGTCATAAGCAGTTAAAAGTTTTTTCAGAACATGGCAAAGCATTTAATAAATTTATTGTTTGTGGCATCACTTTGTTCTATACATTGTTTAAAGTTGCTTTATACCCTTTGACTCTTAGATCTAAAGTAAAGGTTTTGAGGTAGATTAAAAGTAGATTATATTTTTATATTGGTAGCAACTGAATTTATTCATTGCAGCAGTGAGGAAGTCTATCAAATATAAAATTTATATCTTGCATTTATTTAATTTAATGTGATACTCAATAGTTTCATCCAGCACAAAAGTGTCTTTCAAAATAGCATTAGTTATTCATATGGATATAATAACTGTGCTGAGAATAGTTTAATTCTCTCTGAAATTTTCTAAGCACTAGTTGATTTGATGATTGCTCAGAAATGTCAATGACATACATCTAAAGTTCAATTGAATATGTTTATCAATAAAGAGCTGCCACATGGATGATTTTTCTGTAAGTAATATGGTTACACCATTGTCTGGTCATTATTAAAAAACAGAATATTAGCTAAATCTTAAAATATTATTACATTATCCACAAATGAGATAGTGTTTAGTATGATGACCAAATGAGGCAAATAAAATATTTCATTATTTTTTTCTAGCAGTCTGATTAATGTTGGCAATATAAATTGAATACAAATCTATTACCAATGGAAATCTCTGTGTCATCTCTCTACTACATTTGGGTACAGTTGAGAGAGACATATAGTTTTTTTAATTTAATGGACCTAGTCATAATATAATATTGGATAGTTATTGTGGTAATAATTGTTTAAAAGTCAAGAACAAGTATTTCCAATTGATAACATCAAATACAATCTCTGAAATCTATCTGATAGGCTACATAGTCTGTGCAATTATTTTTAATTATGGGATGGCCTCCTTTTTTAATAATATGGCTCCAGAGAAGTGATATTCTTTACCAGCATGATTTTGTTTAATTAGTTTTGTCAGAATCATGTCAGTAATATTTTTAATGATGGTCCTTGAAAATATCATTCAGTCATTATCTTAATTTATTATGATTCTTATGTTAGTGACCATAGAGTTTTTTTTTTTTTTTGTGATTTTTTTATAACAAAAATTTTATTAGTTGATACATTATTGTGCTCAAATTTATTTGAACAGTAATGGTTTCTAATATTTGTGACAAAATTATAATAATATCTATGCCATACTGGAATTAAAATATTATCTAAGATCTTTTATATTTTAGTTGGCATTTTACATGCATCAAATATTGAATAAGCTTTTACTCAATTTATATCATGAACAATTTCACTGCTAGCAATGAATTATTTCATGACATTAGTTTGCAGGTGGATATTATTTAATGATTATACATTTTTATATCCCATTATCACTTTATCAACATTGCTAATTCCACTGGCATTGATTGTAAATGTTCTGGCAATGTTTATTGTTCAGTTTCTCAGTTTTCATAAAATTGGTATGATTTTTCTTAGCTTATCTACCTTTGCATGGTGATTATGAAGAACATTATATATAATCAGTTTTTTTTCTGAAATTTGTGAATCAAAGATTCCGATCCTTCTGTATTTTCTATTGTATTTAATGTGACCTTAATGTCATCTAAATGTTGCTTACCAAATCTCTTGTCTGATATTTCATAGTGGTATTTCTACACAATTTATTTAAAGTATTTTTAACCTTAACCAGGTTTCTATTGGAGACATATGCTTTGCTGTCAAATAGAAATTAGAGACTATAATTGCATTAGAAATGTCATCCATTAGTTAACTTTAGATGCCAAAGAATAGCTCATTTAATAGTATAATCATATTTAGGCATAATGCAGTATAGTGTAATTATTCTTGGTGTTACAAACATATTATTAGAAATGTTGTGCATGACATATGTATTATGTATTTGTTGTTTCTGTGGCATTATTTAAAAAATGTCAATTAATGATAATCTTTATTTAGCTATAAATATTACAGCATTGGTAAATATAGTGATGACACTTATTGCAGTGCAAGGCATATCTGTCATATTTCACTATAAGTGCAGTTACACCCACACAGAAAATGGTAGTTCATGGATTGTGTAAAATTTTGCTATGTGACAATTGTTCTTTACTAGAATTTTATAGACATTCAAAATTGGTTATTTTTAAAATCTATATCTCAGCAACCTTATCATTTTCATCTGTCCTAGAACTAGATTGAATAAATTAATTACTTAATTGTCACTCATCCAGTTACTTACCTATCATGTGATTTATAGTATTTACATTTTTACCAGCACACTTTAGACATTCCTACTCTTTTCTTCTTCACTTTATCACCATTTCTGTATCAGTCCTCTACAGTATAATGCTTTACAGTGTTTTATTATTTTATTAGCCAAGTTACAAGGTATATAACAGTGGACTCTCCATCATGCTTTAAATATCTCCATTCTATACCATGGAAAATCTCTGGTCAACATGTTAAATTCCAAAATGAACATGTTATCTCAATGCTATATGACAATAGTACATTTAGATGAAAGGTATTATTACATTTACTAGAACTATTATTAATTTCTAAGTTACTTGTTTTAAACATGATTAAATTATGTTTTAAGTGATATTTTATTGCTGAATGCCAGAACTTTTGAATTATTTTTTATTAAGTTTTAAAAAAATTTATATATTTTTTTCTAAAAAAGGATTAAATGTTACTTTTTTTTAATGTTGAATATTGCAATCATTTTATAAAGCATTCTCTTTTGAGTTAATTTGATTTACTATCAAATTGGAACTGTTATCTGAAATAGTAGGATCATATAAATGATAAAGAAACTCATAAATAATAATTATACATCTATAAATGCTGTTCTTTATTTTGAATGAGCTACTCCTTTATGCTTATGTATTGTTTAAAAAAAGTCTCATAAAACTATTAATATGTGGTTATTCTAAATGATATGGAATATATTTTTCACCATGTAAATATTGCAAAAAATGAATATTTTCTAGTTATTATGAACTGTTTGATGTTATGAATATTTTCTTAATATGAAAATATTTCATGAATAGACAGAGGCTAATTTTATGTATTTTACTGTGTAAGAAATCTGTATTACTGAATGCTATAATAGTGATATTTGTTTATTCTTGTCTTTTAAGATTAGACACAATGTCCTAAAAAATCATTCTGTTGTATAGGTGCATATTGTAAGATTATTCTATCATTTAATTTTTGCCTTGCTTTTAAATCCCTTGATATTTATCTTGGTGAGATTTTATTAAAGTCATCTGTCATACCAATGACGTCTTTATTTTGCTCTTGAAATGTTATTTAAGTCACATATGATGCCAACTATGTCTTTATACTGATTTTTGAAATATTTTGAAGGTTTTGTAAGATGCCAACCATATTGTATTTGTGCTCTTGATAATATCAGACTGAGTTTGATATATTGATAGTGTTGATATACCCAGTTGTCATATCCAATGTATCTTTAAAACCTAAACATATATATTATTAAATTTATAATTATTTATGAGGCTATAAAATTTATATGACTCTTTCTAAATTACATCATGTTCCAAGGATGGTAAAATCTACCTTTATTGAAAATTATTAAATATATTTCCTACAGGGACTTAAACTGAAAGTGAGATTATTTAAATGAGAGAACTTTTTATTTATTAATTTTTGTAGCATCCAATTGTAAACTGCAATTTTTATTTTAACTTAAACTAGAGAATTATAATTTATAATTTTATTAAAGTAACTAAATGATTATATTGTTTTATTATTTAATGACAAAGAATATTGTTTTAATGATTAATCTTAGAATTTGTATTCCTCTAATCATCATCTGCCTTCTCAGAAAATCCACAAAAGTTACACATTTTATTGTCATAATGATATAAGTATGATTAAAGTCACTTTATTAAGTTTTATATTGCTGATGTTAAGAAAATATTCATGAATAAGATCACTTTATTTTATCAGAAATTAACTTAATGAGATTATTTTGTTGCTGTCTAAGATTATAAAAAAACTTGTTTGTGTGATATATGTGTAGCAACAAAATCATTTTTACTCATATTATCATGAATTTAAATCTAGTATGCTATAATTATTTTAATATAAGGTTTTATGATTTATTTTAAAATAAATAGTTATTTGATGTATTGAGTAATCACCTTAAAGTTCATATCTTATTATTATTTTCACTAGGATCACATTCATTGATGGTATAAAAACTCCTAAAAAAAAAATAAGATTATTGGATTATTAAAAAATTTATTACAGCAAGAATACTGAGATGTGAATTATTTAGAAAGAATCATTTTGATTATGAGATTTAATTGATTTAAAAAAAAAAAAAAACTTTATAATGGATAACCCTTTGGCTGATTGTTTGATTAGTTTAAGCCCATCACTTTATTATTACTTTTATTAGTCTAACCCTGAACTTATTATTACTATTAATAGATTGTTAGCTTCAATTGATTAGGTCCAGTTGTGTCAATCAATTGTTGTGGTATAAGTTATATTGGTTATAATATATATATATATATATATATATATATATATATATATATATATATATATATATATATATATATATATATATATATATATGAGTGTGTGTGTATGTGTGCACACTTAATTTAGTATAAAAATTAATCTACATAAAATTATTAATAAATACAATTTAAATTTTATTGATCATACTTTTTCTTTTTACAGATAAAAGAAGTTTGTATAATTTTGCCTGTTTGTGTGTATAGCGATGGATACAACCATTGTCTGGTCATTATTAAAAAACAGAATATTAGCTAAATCTTAAAATATTATTACATTATCCACAAATGAGATAGTGTTTAGTGTGATGACCAAATGAGGCAAATAAAATATTTCATTAATTTTTTCTAGCAGTCTGATTAATGTTGGCAATATAAATTGAATACAAATCTATTACCAATGGGGATCTCTGTGTCATCTCTCTACTACATTTGGGTACAGTTGAGAGAGACATATAGTTTTTTTAATTTAATGGACCTAGTCATAATATAATATTGGATAGTTATTGTGGTAATAATTGTTTAAAAGTCAAGAACAAGTATTTCCAATTGATAACATCGAATACAATCTCTGAAATCTATCTGATAGGCTACATAGTCTGTGCAATTATTTTTAAATATGGGATGGCCTCCTTTTTTAATAATATGGCTCCAGAGAAGTGATATTATTTACCAGCATGTTTTTGTTTAATTAGTTTTGTCAGAATCATGTCAGTAATATTTTTAATGATGGTTCTTGAAAATATCATTCAGTCATTATCTTAATTTATTATGATTCTTATGTTAGTGACCATAGAGTTTTTTTTTATGATTTTTTATAACAAAAATTTTATTAGTTGATACATTATTGTGCTCAAATTTATTTGATATTTGTGAGAAAATTATAATAATATCTATGCCATACTGGAATTAAAATATTATCTAAGATTTTTTATATTTTAGTTGGCATTTTACATGCATCAAATATTGAATAAGCTTTTACTCAATTTATATCATGAACAATTTCACTGCTAGCAATGAATTATTTCATGACATTGGTTTGCAGGTGGATATCATTTAATGGTAATACATTTTTATATCTTCATTTATCACTTTATCAACATTACTAATTCCACTGGGATTGATTGTAAATGTTCTGGCAATGTTTATTGTTCAGTTTCTCAGTTTTCATAAAATTGGTATGATTTTTTTTAGCTTATCTACCTTTACGTGGTTATTATGAAGAACATTATAGATAATCAGTTTTTTTTTTTGAAATTTGTAAATCAAAGATTCTGTTCCTAATTTAATTATATGAGGTAAGCCTGTATGGACATTGCCTCAGGTAAAACTTGTAACAGCATTCCTGGAATAATTTGGCAGAATATAAATAGGCCCAAAATTAATATAAAAACAGTTTTATTTAAAATGAGTAGCTAACTTACACCACACCATCCAGAATTTTAATATGATGCTTGAGTAGAGAGAATCAAACCACCCTTTCCCGATCTTTCCAAGATCATTTATTCACCAGAATGCCATTCAGCTATTACCGAGTGAACTGCCCCAAATTATAGGAGAAATAGTGAGCCCTGAAGAAAAGCTGCCTGATAACCGATAAATTGATTAATACCCATGGATTCCAAAGACTACCACATACAGCACAAAACTATTAATGTGTTAGATAACCAAAGCATTGAATGGTAATCAACAACTGCCACCTCCAAAGACTTTGTGATTTATTAAACTAATTCATAAAATTTATATTCAAATTTCTACTCTACCTTAACTTATATATCTGTGTTCTAATATGAATGGAAATGGTGTGATGCCTTTGGCCCATCATATATTATAACCTATGCTAATGACTCTCTATAAACATTTTAAACCATTTTGTATTTTATTTATACATTATTCTCAAATTTTAATGCAGTAAAATTATTAATTATTGTTCATATTTCATGTTTTATATTTATCTTCTAACTTAAATTAATATGCCAATCAAACTCAACATTGCAAGTCCATCTGTCAGTCTCCATAAAGTAAACCTCTTTTTTATTGGGACTGGTAGCATCCAAGTCATTTTTATTGATTACAAATGCAAATGCTTTTCAGGTTGAGTGAAGAAAGACCATGGTGTTTCTTGATCTTAAACTCAAAGGTAAAAAGCCAATAAACTCACCACACTGGTTAATATGTGTGTTGGTGAGCAGCCCATCCATGTTCATATACTATATGAATAATCACATAGTAATAACAGCTGCAATGACAAGAATGTATGGAGTGGACATTAGGAATTTGCACTGCTTGGTTCCTTTAAGGCCTCCAAGAGGAATCAAAGGGTCTCCTTTCAGTTAATAGCAAACTCCTTTCTGCAGTATGGAGAGATGTATGTTGGGAGTAACAAGAAGAGATCGAAAATGCAATGTTATGGGTAAGAGAACAAACGGATGTTACTGACCTCATTGAAAAAAATTAAAAGATTGAAGTGGAGTTGGGCTGGACATATTGCTAGAAGAGATGATAATAGATGGACAATTGAAATTTTAAACTGGATTCCAAGAGATTGTAAAAGACCCAGAAAAAGACCACATGTGAGAAGGATGGATGAAATAAGAAAGTGTGCAGGGGTGATGTGGAGAAGAGAAGCTGAAGATCAGAGAAGATGGATTAAACTTGGAGAGACCTTCATCCTGCAGTGGATTGATAATGGTTGATAATGATATATATATATATATATATATATATATGATAAAGACTACAAAGTGTATAGTCGAAAGTACTTCTAAAAGAATATAATTTATATAAATTGTACTGTATTTTGATATATATATTGATTTGTATATTACATATATTGTGAAACGAATACAGATATCAAACTTTATATGTATTATATATATATATATATATATATATATATATATATATATATATATATTGTAACCTCTCACCACTGATCATCATCACTAACAAATACCTGGGGGGCATCAATTCTATCAATCATAGAATAAATTATCGAACTAACTTTATTTTAAAATTACTTATGAGGCTCGTAATTAAAGTTTCACCTTAGCCTTGCTCAGTTGAGGGATACAGAGGTGTATGAGGTGTACAATGTACATTAGATGTGGGAGAAAATATTGTAATTAATAGGAATAAAACATCTATTAAATTCTATAATAAATAAGACTTATATTGGTAAAATTCTACCACCTAATTTTAACTAATTATAATCTATAATTCACCACCTCCCATCATCCACATTCACTGAACAACCTCTACCATATTAAAAAATTTAAACTAATAATTAAAATATAATATTTAGAAACTATAATGTATAACAAGTTGGATCTGAACTTAAACTAAACCTATCATTACTAAATTTTTAATTACACACTAATCTAATCTAATTAACTAAAGTTATTATTTGATCTGAATTAAATATTAAAGATCTCAGGGAATTAACTGATGGTATGGCTTAATCTAAAATCTCTATCTCTCAATAACTATTATTTAATATTAGGAAAATAATAATATAAACTAAGCAATACCCTAACTAAATAATGGCAGTTAGATAATGAAAGAAATCTGGCACATTTTGATTTTAATTCATCATCTAAACAATTACTAAATAATAAAACCCTTTTAGAAACTCAGTAGATAATTGGCATCTCATACAGTGTTTGGATCAAGGAAATCAATATCATCATATCTGAAGGTTTATCATAATTAAATGGAAATACAATTATATTACATAAAATAAAATAAATGTGTGAGCATGTGTGGAAATATGAAACACGAATGAATGTTAAAGAAGACTTCTAAATTCAATTTTGAATAATAAAATGTTTATTAACAAAATAAGAAAAATAGTTAAGCAAACATTTAATCTCTTTTCCTTCGGTATAAGTACAAGTTTTGGGTGTATTTAGCATCACTAGTTACAATTTTCATAAGAATAAATAACACAATATGATCTTTTAAATATTAAATCTAACATATTTGATCTATCAAAACATCTTGATAGATTTTTGAAACATCTTATACTCTTAACATTAAATAATGAACCAAAATAAAATCCACATATTTTACTGTAAAAAAATGGTTTTTAGTTATCAGTTACTTCTGATAAATCTCTATAACTGAAGAAATATAACCTTACACTTCTAGTAAGCTACTACAAAATTTATTTATATTCAACATTTTGTTTTATAACACTCAGTTAACAATTAACTTAATAAATCTATGACAAACATGGATTAAATATGGTAATTACACTATAAAGTAAAATTAAAATTTTGCATTTTACTTCAAAGGCACATTAACTATAACTAAAGTAAAGGGGTTTGAAACCTAAGAATAATATCAAACTAGGTTTTGCAAAATGAAATAAATAGCTCCATTAATTAAATATATTCTTATCAAATTATATCTTGCAAAATGAAATAAATAATTCCATTAATTAAACATTTTGTCTTTGCAACCTTGAAGTAAAGTATTCTATTAAATAACTATGTTCTATTTTGACAAAATAGAAATAAATAATTCTATTCATTAACTTTCTTTTATCTTTGCTTGCTTACTTAATCAAATGATGATTGAATGATAAAAATTAATAATATGAAACCTAAATGATCACTACAAAAATGTTTTAAAATGATAATTAAAGTTATACATTACTGATGGATTTTTCTATATCTTTCAAATTAACACTTTATGCATGAGTCTGTATTATGCTGTGTGTCAAAGAATAAAAAAATAATTCTAATCAATCTAATCGGTTTGCTTATGAAGTTATAATATGATCATAATATGGACAAAGGCAATGGGCAATCAAGCTTTAATCACTAACTTTATTACAGCTGTTTTGTAAGAAAATCTATTCTGCCTTTATTCTTCTTTTTATCAATAAATTATCTGGCACTTTGCTATAGTATAAGCTGGAAAACATTCAATAAACACATGGGGATAAAAGATTTTACAATTCAAATCAGATAAATATCAACACAATAACTCCCAAGTCTACTTCTGAGACTAAATAAACTGGTGGGAATAAATCCTTTCACCAAATGATCAGGGAGATAATATACTTAACTTCATATACTTTAATTGATAATACCAAATATCAAAACTGGAGGATTCAATCTGCTCCTATCAAAATACTTCAATACACAGAAAAAAGGAGATTACTTGATCCCATACACTACACTAGGCAATCTACCCATGTTAAATATTCAAATAACAAAAGGGGAAAGATTTCTCAATCCCATAAATACTATAAAACATTGCTAACTTTACTACATATAGCCACAAAAATACTTTTCCATTCAAGCATAATAAAGAACAATAATTCACTTAAATAAATCTCTAATCCTTCCAAACAATTGACCATCCTCTTCCTCTGAAACCGATTGATTATATATCATTTGTACTTGCAATTAACATATGATTATAGCTAAGTTTAATAATGGACACACATATACAAGCATAATAATGCACAGACTACTCAAATCCCAGTAGTGAAGAACTACTGTTTAAATATCACTTTACTAATTGTAAAAGCAATAAAGAATATTTCATATCTGATAATATACTATTTAGGACTTGGTAACATATTAATAATGGTTGGAAGACAAGACAATAATTTCTATTGGCAAACAAGACAAAATAATTTTTTATAGTGCATTTACATTAGTACACATCTAAAGCAAAAATTTGGCTTAGACAAATAATAAAACTTTATATTTCAGATTAAATAATTATTGAAAATATTTTTTTAAACTATTGAAATCACATAGATATAATATAAAAACCTATATAATGTGCTTCTTTTAAAGAAGAGCTATCACCCCTATTTACATTACATGGACACATCCCTCTCTTATCATGTGTGTATGTTATAATTTAACACATGACAAAACTTATATTAAACTAATAATAAAAATTACCTGGCATAATATTTTTTTCTTACTATGCCTTTAATGAGACGTTCTGGAAGAATAATAATAATACATATAATAATAAAATTATAAAACAACCTTTATACTATCTCTCTACTAAATACAATTAAATAAATAAATAAATAAAGTTCTTGTTTTTTTCTTCTGAGTTGATCACGAAAAGTTTATTACAGTTTTATACATAACATCCCTTGGTCATGTCTCCAAAAATGAATAATAATGATAAGCACCCAAGGATAAATATTGACAAAAACAACATGTTCCTGCAGGAAAACAAAACAATATTATTTTTAATTCATAAAAGCAAATTCAATGTTCTCAGCTATTAGCTAAAGAATTGCTGTTTACATTATATATGAGGAAGTTTATTGACTAAGCAATAGACAATTTTATGACACAAATAAAATAGACGTTCATATTATATTCGTAGAATATATTCAAACATTTCTGCTACATTTTTAGTCATTTAGAAAGGTATGTAATTATTTAACTAATAATATTTGTCTAGATGAGTTTGTTGACAATATTTTAGACAGAAAAGTTTCACAATGAGTGAGAAGTGCATTTAATAAAGAAAAGTCATATAATTTATCCATTTTATAAATTTGTTACTCCTATTAGTTTGGAAAAACAAGTAAACATTAACAGTACCTTTTCATTGCACATTTAATCTTGTATTTTTAAATAGGTAAGAATAGAAATAATTACGAAAATGTTCTAACAATAATGATGATAAAATTAAATGATACATATGCATCCTTTTAAATCTTCCTTCATAACTAGCATCAAATTTATTAGAAAGAGTTCTTAAAATGTTTAATGAAAGTTTACATATCCTCCTGACATAGTAAAAGTATACACACACAACAATTATTCCATTAATACTGTAATTAAAGCTTAAAAAAATAATTTTGAAAAATAAACAAACATTCTTCTTTCTTCTTTCCCATTAGGTTTAAAGTTTAAATAAAGCAATTTTACAATACTATTATATATTCCCATTCTTTCTTTTAATAATGGCAATTTAAATAATATAATATAGACACTTACATGCATTTTAGAAAATGGTTGGAGAATCTAAATAGTCAGCCAAGGATAAGATCAATGTATCTCTTAGGGTGGTTTAAGTACTCATCTTTGTAAACCAATAATATATTTTATTCTTTCAGCTTGAACTTTGGAAGAAAAAAATATACTATCAAACTTTGTTACTAAATGAATTTAGAAATAAAATGGTAGTGTGGAAGATTTTTTAGCAGTCCCTCTCAGCAAAAAGCAGCTTTTTAGTCAGTTATTAGTGGTTGGAGTCCTAGAATTATCAGTATCCCTTTTTATAGATTTTTAAAATACTACCTCACCTTTTTTCTCTTCCAATAGTCCAAGATGTCTGAAAGTTCAAAGATCACCAGAGAGAGATTAAGACTTAATTTATGGAAGAAACTTTGTCTTGAAAAAAAAGTGGTGAAAAAAAAAATTATTCTGTCTTTTAAATAAATAAAAAAATATTAATATTAAATTGACCTAAGGATTAAATATTATTTACTTTAAAACAACCGAATAAAAACTAATAACAATTCCTTTAATGAATAAAATATTTTCTAGTATAATTATTGTTTAATAATTCATTAGTCCAATGCTCAATTAATTTACTTAAAATGTAGTTAAGCTGGGTTTTAACACTATTATTTATGAAATTAAATATTTGAATATGAGATGTGATATTTAATGATTTAATGAAGCATATGAATGAGAAATGAAGTTGAATAATGATATTGACATACATGAATATTTACAAACAATGCACCATAGACACTAAACTGATATGACTAAATGACACTTTTAATGATGATGAGTGAAACATTCCACTGTTTATACTATAAATTAAAATATGTAAAGCAAATGAAGTAGAGAATCACTCAAACAAGTCTAAACATCTATTTGTGAACAAACAAAACTAATTAGCATCAACTCAAACTGAACTGACCATGTTTATAACAAGCCACCCCCTATCCTCTCATTAATTATACCCTAAAGTAAGATACTAAACATCTAATAAATTTTAAATTGCATCTCCACTTAATTTTAATCACAGTTTTAAGCCATAAATAAAAAAAATTTTAAATTTCACGTTATTTCTTTTTTTTTTAGTATATAATATCAGATGTTACTGATATAATACCATACAATTACAAATAATATTTCTGATGTTAAACCAGAAGATCACAATATATATATATATATATATATATATATAGTGATCTTCTGGTTTTATATATATACATTTATGAAATATTTGATTTACTTATTGGTAGAACACAATGAATCCATCAAGCTCACACAACAGGGTGAATTTAATATTGTCTATTAATGCTATAAAGTGATTTTTTGTTATTGTTATTTCAATGATTGCATGACTGCCATTCAAGTAGTTTTATAATTAGTTAAGACCATGCCCTCATAGAGCAATCTTGGTCAAATATACTCCTGACCTAATAAAAAAATTGTGGGATTTGTTTTTCAGACATTATGAGGGGGGATATTTAAAATCAGAATTGTTTTATGTTATGTATTAACTAATATATATGTAATGCCAGCTTAATACAGGTTTAGAAACTAAATCATATCATTGCACTAAATATCAAATTATTACAGGTAGTAATTACATTAATATCATTAATGGCATTCTCTTTTCCTTTACGTATGCATCAAGATGATCCTGGAATAACCAGCTTTTTGTAATGTCGTGCCTGCTTCTTACATGTAACCACTCTGAAATGAATAGAGAGTTTTGTTTCATGTTTTTTCTGTAATATTGATGCACTATCTCAGATAAAAAAATAATTGAACTCCTAGCTTTCATCATGCCAGTACCACCATTTCTTTAAATTTTAAATATATGTCTGTGATATCTTTGGGTAATGCTGCAATCAATCTAAACCTGTACTCTGTCTGTGTATGTGAAAATCTCAAGTTCCTAAAGACTCTCATTCACATTTTTGAACCTCATTTTTTATTTATAAATGAATCCCATATTTATAAATAATTCATAATAACTGTCTTTAATCAACATTGTAACCAACATATCAAACAGTCTACTGGAGATCATATTAAATTAACTCACCTCCTTCATAAATATGTGTTATTATAGTACTCATAGTCATACATGTGAATGTGAGAAATTGAAATCATTGCTTCATGACCATATAAGCATGAAAGCAATAGTAATTAAATGTGACTAACTGAGGTTTGTTATATCAGTATATTTAAATTGGTCATCCCTACTTCTATATATATTTGTACCAATAGTGTTAATACAGTTATGAGGTGAAGGGTTTATGAATGAACATTGGCATATTAATTGCACCAGAGTTACTGAACATCCCAATTTATATATCAATATGCTAGTCCAAACAAAGTGTATTATAACCTTAAGAGACTGTTGTACAAACCTGTGAAATTAAACATTTTGATTGCAGATGTACGCTCAACCTGCAAACTTAATTTATGTATATATGGCATCATTTATTATATTATTAAATTGTATTTTTTATCACTTATTTTTTTCATTAGAATAATTATGTTATCCACTTCAGATCCCACAATTTACCAATCATAAATGTCTAGCATGACTGAATGGGCTTTAAACTTAGGTTTCAACAGTGATAAATTTAGTACCTGTTAGTTAATCTTTTGTAATCATAATTATACTAATAATCCTTATGACTATTTACTTAATTCATGTCATTACATCATCAATCATTTAGAGTGCTCAGTTTCTCTGCTGTGTCTCCAGGCCAGGAATTGAATAATTCATTATCAGGAATGTTGTTCATAATGTTATAGATCTGGAAAATGGGAAAATAGGTTAGAATTCACAATTGCTCCTGACCTGTGTGTCTTGGACATGACAGAAATTGAGGTACTTTTGCTTGGATTCTAGGTCATGTTGGATGGGTATACAATTTTGACCTCTACAATAAATATATTTCATTACTGGTCACAATCAATAACTTCCAGGGAAGAAACATTGCTATTGTAAGAATTTCCAATTCTTACCCTAACAGAATTTGCCAGTTTAAGAAGTGAAAACAATATGGAGTAATTATATATTAGTACAATAGTCTTTTTCTTCATCATTATGAGATCCTATACATAATTGTCAAGTGTCAATGCATGCTTATTAAGAAAAAAAATAATACTGTGAAGATGTCTAAATCAAAATGCTTATACCTCCTGCCAATGAAGGCTTTTTGGATTATTGTTTGGCATATAGGGAGAGGAAAGCTATGACTGAGGAGTTATATTTCTGAAAAGAAACATTAGGCAGGAAAAAATTAGTTGAAGCACCATCCTAAAAAACTCTGTATTGCTGATAAGAACTATATAAATATATTTTATTACTGAGCACAATCAATTACTTCCAGGAAAAAAAAAAACTATGTTATTGTGTGGATTTCCAATTCTTACCCTTCCAGAAAGTCTTTTGTTTATTTAATAAAAAAAACATTATGGAGTAACATTAATAAGTATACTGGTTCTTTCTCTGACATCATTAATGTGATCTTGTACATAATTTCTAAGTACTTATACAATCTGTTTTATAATTTGGCCTATGAAGAATATGTTGGAAGCCTTGAATTATGAGTCCAGTTTTAAAAAAGAAAAAAAAAATCATAATAAATTAAAACATTTTTTTTATGGTATTAAAAAGAACTTAACTCCAGATATTTATTTCCATTTATAAATTAATTATTTTAAATGGAAAAGAAAACCATAAACTTTGGAAAGTAAAGTTAATAATTTATTTATTTTTTATATGTCTTATTTTTAAAAAATTCATTAATTTATACATATGAATGTATGTATAGGGTAGCAATCCCCAACCTTTTTGCACTTAAGAGCACATTTTAAAATACCAGCCAGGTGGCAGGCACTATTTATTTTTTCAATGTAAATTTATAGTTGGATATTTTTAATAATAGACTCTTTTACACTGTAAAAGTATAGTATGACTTACAATTTGATTACAATATAATACAATAATTCATAAGAAATCTTAAAAATTAAATTTATTTGCACCAGATAAATATTTTTTGATCGTGTTCGCATAGCAGCGGGCACACATGAAATGGTTTGTGGGCACCATGGTACTCACGGGCTAGGGTTGAGGACCCCTGGTCTAGGGAATAATGTAATTTTATTTAAAGCCTATTTAATATATGACATCGATTTTTTTAATGTAAATAAATACTTTTGATGAGTTAACCTTTATTTACATATGTGTATGTGTGCATATGAAGTACTTATTATTTTATTTTGTATTGAAACAGTTAACATTTTTAGATTCAATGGTCTTTAATTACTTATATATATATATATATATATATATATAAGTAATTAGTTATATATATATATATATATATATATATATATATATATGCATATAACTATAAATCTTTGTGTACGTCAAATAAAAGAGAAGAGGTTTTCATTTATATTATATCTAGAGATTGTATTCATTCGAATGTTATTCTGTGTTAAATTGTTATTATGGATTTGATTTGTCTTATTTAATATTAATAAATTAGATGTTAACTTGAATCAAAATTTGGGATTCAATTTATGTGCTTATCTCACTCTACAGTTATTGATTTTGTTTTGTCTATTTTTTTCTACTACATGATATTTACCTTGAGATTTTAAAGAATACTGAACTTGAACATGGAATATACTGTAGGTGAACTGTAGAATGATGTGTTTATAGAATATTTTTTTAAAAAAATTCTTTATATAAAAGTGGTGCATAAAGTCTATATGATTCAGACTTTCTATAAATGATTTATCATTCTAAGAATTGATTCCAAAAGGGTGATAAGAAAATATAACCACTGCTTATTAGTTTGAACCTATTTTAAATAATACAAATTTTATTATCAATGTATCTATTTATTTCATTGGCTTAAAATAATATCATATGTGGATTATGGGAGTATCATTAAGTTGTCTTGTATGCTCCACATGTGAGGCCTGTAGTAGTTAATTTAAATAACTAAGTTAAATATAGAATTCACTGTATAGAATTTTATAGTATCCTTTGCAGAATCTTGAATTAGTTGTGTAGAGTTACAATGTAAAATGTTCAAAAATTGTGAAAGAAATTGGCTCTCAGTTCAGGAAATGATGCTTCACAATGTGGCACCCAAAATAATATAGAATCCCAGTATGTGTAAAGTAAATAATGATGCACAAAGTGCAAGAGTCTGAAACAATATAGAGGTTTAATCTGCAAATATTGCTTTTCATACTTGCATTCATTGACAACTTTTATCCTGTAGTATATATGTCCTAACTACAATCATTTTTATCAAGTCACAGATTATATTTCTTTTAAACCCAGGTATAGACTATTGTTTACAAACTCAAAATTTAATCACTTGGCCACAATCTATACACATGTTTTTCAAGAGAAACTCTGTTTCTTATAATCCAGTGCTATCACCTACTAAAAGTTTATGGGATCATAGCATACTTGATAGTAGTGTTTATTAAATTAAAATAATAATGTAATTATGTTGATTTGTATTCAAAACATTAATTGTTTTTAAATTTTAGTTTGGAAATTTGATACTAAAAAAGTAAAACTTAGTACTGAAACAAAGGTGTTTTAGATTTTAAAAAGTGCAGATGTACAAGATCCAGGTTTAAGCTTCTCATTAATAGGTGTCAAAATAGAGATGCTAGTTCACTGATATAGAAAAAATAGTATTAAATATGGATTTAATAAGCAATATCATCTAGCATCTACTTGTTACTTAAATATAATAGGCAAAAGTATTGGAATAATACAGTATATTTTTCATAAATAAGTTTTTGATAGTTTTCTAGATATAATTATTTCACATAAATTATATCCAGTAACTACAAGAACTTGGTCCATAGCAGCTCAGCTACTATATTATAATATTTATCAAACTAATAGATCTCAGACAGTTAGTCTGTTAACCAAAATAATATAAACTTAAATCTACATTAACATGAATATTAAATGGAAACTTTTACAGAAATAAGAACTCAAAAGGAAATAAGTCATGACACAATATTTTTATTGATTATTGCCTACAATGTAAAACAAAAAAATAATGTATTGGATTGTATTTGTTTCTGAAATCATTAAAGAGATAATAAAACCATCATTTAAGCTATCAGATAGTCTCTATCAACTTCAGCAGACTAAAAAAATTTCTAATTTTTTAAAATACCTATCTATTTCCATTATTGCCTAAAATGTCCCCCATTAATATTTCATATTTCTAACTATAAGTGGATTTTCATATTAATTCTTTTATTTTTTAATATACCAATTGATGTTATTTTTTTCTCCTTATATTTTTATTTTTGATTTTTTTTTCATAAACTAATAATATTTTAATATATTTGCAGTCAAGTTAATCATAAATGTCATCTCATTTTTTTTCTCTCTCTTTTTATATTTTCTATTATTCTGCTATTTTCTGTCTGTATTGTGTATTTTTTAAAATTATTTTAATTGAAATATCATACTTAAAAAGCAATATTACTTTCACACCATAATTCCATGCCATCTAGAGGTATAATATATATATATATATATATATATATATATATATACATATATATATATATATATATATATATATATATATATATATGTGTGTGTGTGTGTGTGTGTGTGTAATAAATAAAGTTTGATATCTGTATTCGTTTCACAATATATGTAATATACAAATCAATATATATATCAAAATACAGTACAATTTATATAAATTATATTCTTTTAGAAGTACTTTCGACTATACACTTTGTAGTCTTTATCAACTATATAATGTTGAATAATCAAAATGAGACAACCCTTAACAATACCCATAGTTCAATTCAGATTTCCCACAATTCTGTTATCTTAACATTTGATGACTGGCGGTTCATTAACATTTGACGATTTCTGGAAATCAACATAGCCTCTTTTATTTTACGTTTATTATGACAACATTCAAGTTGAATAATTTTCATATTTTTATAATCAAATTTAAATCCATATTGACAAGATTTATTATGATCAAATAGAACAGATGATGAAGGTTTATTTACATCTGTTCCATATTGATTCTCTTTTTGAATTCTATATGTTCTTTTATTCTCTTCTCAAATGTACACTTAGATTCACCAATGTATTGTACACCACATCCACATATCAATCTATATATAATAGAATTTTGATTAACATAAATAGATTGCTTAATAATTCTAAAATTCAAAATTCAAAGTTTAATCAAAATTCTATTATATATAGATTGATATGTGGATGTGGCATACAATACATTGGTGAATCTAAGTGTACATTTGAGAAGAGAATAAAAGAACATATGCTTTTATATAATAGAATTCAAAAAGAGAATCAATATGAAACAGATGTAAATAAACCTTCATCATCTGTTCTATTTGATCATAATAAATCTTGTCAATATGGATTTAAATTTGATTATAAAAATTTGAAAATTATTCAAATTGAACATTGTCATAATAAACGTAAAATAAAAGAGGCTATGTTGATTTTAAAAAATCGTCAAATGTTAATGAATCACCAGTCATCAAATGTTAAGATAATAGAATTGTGGGAAATCTGAATTGAACTATGGGTATTGTTAAGGGTTGTCTCGTTTTGATTATTCAACGTTATATAGTTGATAAAGACTACAAAGTGTATAGTCGAAAGTACTTCTAAAAGAATATAATTTATATAAATTGTACTGTATTTTGATATATATATATATATATATATATATATATATATATGTGAGAGTTTGATCATATTTAAATATTAACGGATTGCTACTTAAGATGGTGAAATATACCGAAGCTAGCTATAGCAAAGAATTTTAATCTTTAATTTTATACAGGCATTTTTTTTAAAAATTTTGTAGTTTTTATTCTAGTGAATATTGTTATTATACTTATATTATTTGATTTTAATAATATATATATATATATATATATATATATATATATATATATATATATATATATATATATATATATCATATGATGGAATTAGAATCCATTATGTTGCCTTAATAAAATACTTTAATAAAAATATAAACAAATATTATAGACAACTACATTTGAATTAATAAATATTTAATTTATTACATTGAATCGATTTTCGTTCAAAATGAACCTTTTCAAGATGTTAGCATAAATCAAAAAGTCATGCAATTTATATTAACGTTGCACACACTTATTGTTTAAAATAAATTTTAAAAATTATTAAAATTTTTAATGTTTAACTGACCACTTTCAACTCAAATTCATGGATTCTTGGTGCAAAATTCAGAAACTTAGAAGTATTTATATTAACGAAGAAATGACTTTAGAATTTGATCTACTAAAGGAAAATGCAAGTTTTTATATAATTCAGTGGATATAATATCTTAGTTTATTTAAAGATTTTTATAAACAAGATTAAAAAAACTCCTATATCGAATATATGCCATCTGATTTCTTTTAACTCTACAGACATTTGGTGTCATCGGTGTCTTCTGATTGTTGATGGTAAATTTTATAAACTGTGTCCTTGATTTGTCATAATTTTTATGAAACCTTTATTATTAAGGTTAAAGGATGCTAAGTTTCTAAATTTTGCACCAAGAATCCATGAATTTGAGTTGAAAGTCATCAGTTAAACATTAAAAATTTTAATAATTTTTAAAATTTATTTTGAACAATAAGTGTGTGCTACATTAATATAAATCGCATGACTTTTTGATTTATTCTAACATCTTGAAAAGGTTCATTTTGAATGAAAATCGATTCGATGTAATAAATTAAATATTTATTAATTCAAATGTAGTTGTCTATAATATTTGTTTTATATATATATATATATATATATATATATATATATATATATATATATATATATATATATATATATATATATATATATATATATATATATATATAATATCCATCTTCGATATCATTTGTTTTTGACTCCAGTTATATTTTAATTTCATTATTTCTTTATTCAAGTTCTTTCATAAATCTATACTGACAATAAAATATTGCATTAATATTTCAAACAGCATAAAATATATTTGAAAAACATTTGAAATAAGTAACTGAAATAATGGGGAAAAGTATATATTGTAATTAATTTTATACAATCAGTATATGTATATTATTACTAGATAGCTGTGCTAAAGTAGAGTAATAAACAAAAAAAATCTAAATTTAAAATTTCAATTTTTATACTAACAATAACAATTGTAACTAATGACATTGAATTTCTCCATTCTCACTGCTGACTTCTACATAAATTTTTAAAAAATACAAAGTAATTGACAAATAATGTGTTTTATTTTACAGTACCTAATAGAAATTATAAAAAAAAAGAAAAAAAATGTATTCTTCTTGTGCCATATAAATTAGATCACAAATAGTGTGATATTAAAATAACGTAAATGAATCATTTATGGTATTTTACATAATTGTGAAATATCAATTGTAAATGACTTAGTAAATATGAATATTTTATTAAAAGTATTAAGTGATTTGGAATAGACATTTATTAAGCAAGGGATTTTAATACTTTATTAATCTTTCAATAAAATGCAATTAGATACTGAAATATCCAATACATTGAAAAATAAACATTATATATTGCATTATATTGGAGATATATTTAGTTTTTTTATGCTTACTGAGATTTGCATTATCTTGGCATTTACATAAATTTGAATGTGTATTTAATAATTTCTGTACTTAAGTTTTGATTTTTTTACAACTCTCAATATGAATAAAGTCACAGAGTAAAATAAAAAATGATTTAAAAACTAAATTTTCTAGACACCCTCTTTATCTCAGTACCAAACAGTAAAAAATATTTTTGATGATAAGCATTTATATAATAATTAATTTTAATGTTAACTTATTGTGGTTCAAGTTAGTACTTTGGGCAATTTTCTAATCCTTTTTCTCATGTAATTATTGATATTTTCTATGTTTTATGGTAAAGATAACTAATGTTTCAAATCCTATTACTGGCTAAGAAAAATTTTATATTTGTTTATAATTAAATTTTAAACTTCATCTTACTCAGACATAAATTTCAGGTTCTAGGAACGTCTTTAATAACCATTAAGTTATAAAAATTTCTTTCTATATGTTTTGAGCCTGTCATGAATTAACTTTCATCAAATAAAGCACTTTTAACATTCTAAATAAATCATAATGCAGAATAAACAAAGTCATTTCTATTAGGCCCACTATTTTAGTATAGATGAGAGAATATCTATAAATGGTTAAGTGTAAAAATAAAAAGTGAAATGTAACTATTTCCATATGAATCAATAAATAGCAGTATAATTTCTCTTTAGGGATAATCTAGATAATTCATACATATGCTTATTCCCAGTAGGTAATAAGAGTAGATTATCTGTTGATAAAACTGTTAAAAAAGTGTCTGCTTACGTTTATGCTGCTACTTAAGCAATGAAGATCACTATATAAATGTAGACATAGATTGCTATAAGAAATAAATGCCTTTTTTGTTTCATATTTTCTTTTCTTTACTTTTTGCAATAATTTGTAAATTATTTACTGACCTTCTTTTGGGTATGTTTATATACTTTTTACTGGCAAATTTAAATATAATACCCATGTCGGTGCCCAAAACATTCATTTTAATGTTATTTCATATTATTTCTCAGTAATGCCCAGAAAAAGATGAACTCGACAATGTGATTGTATAGTAATAAATGGATATCTATTGTAATAAGCAAGCACAATTAAGCTCTTATATATACGTATTTATTTATTTTTAGATAAGCAGAGAAAAATGGACCTAATTTTTTCTTCGGCAATATTGAGTTGTGTTATCTGTCATGAAATTAACTGTTCTGGGTGACATTATGAGTACTGTAATATTTTTGTATAGTTCTCCAATTAGTATTAGCATATATATATATATATATATATATATATATATATATATATATATACACGTGTTTGTAACATAATTCTTTTCAGAGTTCTAGGTAATTCGTTAATTACTTATAATGTTACTTATATTTCTTTTATCGTGGGAACAGAGTTATGTCGATCTGCTTTCCGAAAATAATAATACTTCTAGATATATGCTAGTCTGAAGATATGTGTGCATTCATACAAAATATAATCTTTTAAAAATGAAACTTTAAAATCTACTGCAAAATTGTTCTATAGAATAAAAAGAAAAAAGCGCTTTTTCATTTTTAAGTACAAAATAAAAGATTAAGATATGGCAAAAAAAAGATCAAGCAAAAAAGGCACATTTGATATTTAAGCTAAAAAAAAAAAAAATATCGTGAGCAACAAAAAAGAAGAAAATGCATTATCAGAAGAAAAAAAAGACAAATTGTGAGGTAAACAAATTTTAAAGCATCAGTAAAAAATACAACACTAGAGAAAAGAATTCCCTATCTCTATACTTTAAAGATTTCTTTCATAACGCATCAATGATCCTACTTTGAATGCAGAGAGTGTAGTTTATCAAGTAACTGTCATAAAAGAAATAGAGTTGAAGAGAGAGAAGTTTAATAGTCAAAATTGACAGAAAAAGTGACGGCGATTTTTTAATCAGAGAACAAAAGATATCCCTTCATCCTGATTGATAACAAGTATTTTCTTCTTTTCAAATATTTTATAAACGACTACTGCAAAGTGACCTTCGTTTGAAAATTTGAAGCATTCAAAAGTCATACTAACTCTTTTCTTCTGAGATATCAACATTTTTTAATATGTTAAGTATATTGAAAACATTTCCAAACATAATAACACTTCCCGAGTCTTCTCTGAGCTGACAAACTAACATCACTGAATTATTTCTAAGTGATAAAAGAAAAAAAACCCTGAGTGAATAAATGTCATTTTTTTCTATTACTTTTATTCATATATGTATATAAACGCATAACAGAATATTATTATATGTGTTTGGCTTTATATGGCGTTAACATCATTACTGCTCTGTGCAATTCAATGCAATGGGTAAAGTGGTGGATTTAAACGCTAACGATTCCTGAACTGAAGTTTAACCCATCTCTTCTCGTATTAGATTATCATGTGACCTCCGAGCAACTAATTATGTGATTATATTTATTTATTATTAGCATGATGGTAAGATAGAAAATATTAATATACACAGAAATGCATAATCCGGCACATACAACAATAACAATAAAAATGTATAAAAGGGAATGTCTTGCTAAATAATAAAAACAAAACATTTTTATCTTGTCTAATTTACAATATATTTATAAGTTCGTTGATTATCAAATATAGAGAGTTCAGTCCTTTTCTAATGTGTGTAATGATAAGAGCTAATTTATTTCTATCTTAATTACAATAAAATGTATCCAGATCTTATTAATTAATGCACTTTTCTTATGATAAATTCAAACGATTCACCATCTTGGATAACTAATTACGATTTGAAGATCTGTCCAGTTTAAATGCTTATGTGGTTTTCATATCTGCTATAACACAGCATATTTTCTTCAAAGGTTAGAAATATAACACCCTTCTCTCTTTCTCTGTTGGGAAGTAAACCAGCTATCCTGTTTACCAATAAACTACTCTGCTAATGACCTATCCACTCAATATTTATCACCAAATGTTACAATAACTCTATCATGTATTTTGAAAAGTAATATAAAATAGCACTAAAATGTATAACTAAATAATAAATAATTACATTTTGAATTACAAGTGTTAAATTAACTCAACCCATATCTTTGTCACCATCAACTTTAGATAAATCTAGTAATAACTATCATTAATTATTTACTAAACTAGAGATTGTCTCTAGCACAGATATAAACTTTAAAATTCAATTAATAATTAATATATCTGATTTTTTAAAAATTAAACACATAAACTCATGAAATTACTCAGATTTATTTCTTCCATGCATAATATCTTTATACATATATTAAATAGCTAGAATATTATCACATATTCTTTTAAATTCATATAAAAAACATACAATAAAAGGCAAATGACTCCCAAGATGCATTTCATGCTGAGCCAGCACTCATCAATTAGTCCAAGTCACTATCTCTCATATATATCTTTATTATATGAAAAATATTTAACTATATTAAATAATTACATTTTGAATTATAAGTGTCAAATTAACTCAACCTGCATCTTTGATACCATTCACTGGTCCAGCACAAAATGTATCTTGGGGTTCATGTGTCTTTTATTGCATCTTTATTTATATGAATTTAAAAGAATATGTGATATTACTGAAGTTATTTAATATATTTCTAAACAATAAAATGTTTTAAAACAGTAATAGAATGACAGACTCAGGAATTTATAGTTCTGCATTGAAATTCAATCTATGTTTTATTATGCTTAAATAATATATTATCTGAGTAACTGTTATTAAGAGCTACAGTTTCAGGAAGAAATATTTTCTTCTGAAGTGACAAACTAAAAGACAACATTTATTTACAATACCAGATAAACATAAAATTGGACTGATATGTTTTATATGTTGTCATATTTGTGGTTCATAGATCAATTTGTATAGTTCTTTTTAAATTTATTTCTAGAGTAGTTTTTTTTTCTTTTCTTTACTTGCAAGAGAGATAGAATGGCCAAACTCATTTATGAGGAAATGTTTATTATTATTATTATTATTATTATTATTATTATTATTATTATTATTATTATTATTATTATTATTATTATTATTATTATTATTATTATTATTATTATTATTATTATTATTATTATTATTATTATTATTATTATTATTATTATTATTATCATCATCATCATCATCATCATCATTATTATTATTATTATTTTATTATTATTATTATTATTATTATTATTATTATTATTATTATTATTATTATTATGTTTCAAAAGGCCTTTATTGTCTCAAAAGAATACATTAATGGTTACATAATAGATTATGTGCTACAAGTTTTCCAGTTACAACCAGCTTACAATTGTTATTACAATAATCAAGATAACGCCTTTATATTATATTGTCTTAATTGAATGTTAGAGATTTGTTCATTATCAAATAAAGTGTTCAGAATATTATAGACAGTTGCATTTCAATAGTTATTAGGTGCACAGATGTTACTGTAGCTATTACTAGATAGGGATGGGCTCTGTTTCTTTTATTATTATTATTATTATTATTATTATTATTATTATTATTATTATTATTATTATTATTATTATTATTATTATTATTATTATTATTATTATTATTATTACTACTACTACTACTACTACTACTACTACTACTACTACTACTACTACTACTACTACTACTACTACTACTACTATGACTACTACTACTACTACTACTACTACTACTATTAGTTTTTATATTAAATAATTGAAAAGCTTTCCCACTCAAAAGTTTTCAATAATTCAACATTTTTAGGGGAAGCAGAGTTATAAATAAACCTATGCATTATTAAATAATATAAATTATAAAGTGCAGAATTTAAATTAAACAAATAAATGTATTTTAATCTGATGCTGAAATGAACGCAATTATTGCAACACATGTTATCATTTTATTTTTGGATGATACTTTATAAAATGTAGCTTTCAATCAATCTGTATGTGACTTTCCAATATGAATTTTAACTAAAATTTAAAACAAATAATTAGAGTGAATTTTTAAAATTCTTTATTTATACCTGAAATGATTTATTTTAAAGTAGAAAAGAATGACCATGTTCAGGTTATTTGTAATTTAATTTTACTATCCACAAATCAAACAAAAAAGTTTGCTCTGCTTCAGTGTTCAACTTTATAGCCTTATGATAATATTTGATTACCATGTGTGGCATAAAGTTTCATGATCACCATTGTACTGTTTGTAAAACTAAGGCTATACTTATCATATATATATATATATATATATATATATATATAAAAAAAATTGAAACTACCAGTGATTATATATCATTATTCTATAATGAACCCATAGCTAATATATGCTTTTATTGTCATAATTTTTAGGAGACTTTTATTTTTTAATATAATCACATCATTTCAGCTTACAATTTTTTTATTAATGGCGGATTATGGTAAATTCTTTATTTAAAAATAAGTTATTTTTTTACATATTTATTTTGTAGTAAAATTTTCAGAAATATGATAAAAAATTAACAAAATAAAAGAATATGATTGAAATATGTGAAAGAAAAAGAGTATTATCAATTTGTCTAGAGAAATTGATCATCAGGAATTTAATGACCTATGTCTAGGAAAATGTAACAAACAAAATATACACAAAATTAACCAAATGTGCCTAGTGTGCTTTTTCTACTTAATCATACTAGACATAATCATGGCATTGACAGTAAAATTGAGTATATAATAAAATATATGCAATGTTATAAAAACACAATAAAATATGTTTAGGCAAATTTATAGATACATCATAGGCCTATATGTAGATTAATAAAGTCATTTACAAAATAATTGTTTAAATTTAAATCTTTTTTAAAGAAATATTATATATTTGTATTTGTATTAATTTAAAACAATTATTTTAAAAGATTTAAGGTTTGAAATTTCACTGTTAAAATAAAGTTATCTGATTAAAAAAAAATATTTAAATCATCTAAAATTAAATGAATAAAAAAAATCAATGGTATGTTTCTATTAAAAAAACAAAAGACATTAAATTAAATTATGAAATAAAATTCAATACATATTTGGCAAACTATAAATTAGACAAAAATATATGTTAATAAATAGCTATTTCTAATGATTATTTCAAAACTGCATTCGTTGCTCTATAAAATTTCATAGGAGTAAACTTACTTCATGTTATAATAAGCAAACGTGTATGATAGAATATATTCTATTTTCAATTAAATGTAAAAATCATTTCATTAATCCAAAATCACTAATTATCCATTATCCAAGAAAAATTTCATTTGAAATCTTCAATGGTTTATAATAAATAAACTAAATTCCAAGTACATTTATTAATAAAATTTTAAAAAAAATCATTCAGTAAATATCTATAAATTAATCAGTCTAATTATAATGAGTTACCAGGAGTTTTATTTATTTCTATCTTAGAAGAATTTCTTTTTACAATGAAAACATAAAAGATCTATTCTTGAAGTCCAAAACATTCTAAAATCTGAAAAAGCTCTGGAACTAACATTTTGAATTAATTATTTTTTATCTATGATACAAAATCTTTATTAGTTACTTCTAACAGACAACTTATATAAAACAATAAATCACTCGAGTCAAATTAAAAATAAGTTAAAACTTAATTCCTTATCATTTTTTTTCCAGGACAGTTATGTAAAATTAAAATTTATGCCATAACTCTGATTTCTATCAACAACTAAATATAAATTGAAAACATTTATATTTCAAATCACACACACACATATATATATATATATATTACATTTGTATATTAAATAGATATAAAGTTATGATTACATCATTTAAAATATTAATTCACTGTTTAGTTATGCAGATGCCTTGGATTTCATTGGTTACTTCTCAGGAAATTAACAATTACGTAACATTTAAAAGAATCTTAGTTTCATTATGGCTCATAGCACGGCGCTATGGTAAATGACCACTAAAAATAAATAGAAATAAATTGTAAAGATGTCCTTTTCTTAATTCACATAACTGAAAATAGTTAGAAGTAAATTTATTCATTGAAAGAAAATTACAATGGTTATATTATAATCAATACTATTTTCTAAAAATAAATGCATGTACAACTCTGCATTTAGTTATTTAAATAATTCTTTTAATATTCAATTCTTATTAATCTAAAACATGTACAATATTGACAAAATATTTTTTTCTTTTTCTGAGGATATTTAAATCAAATATTTTTATGCAGTATATTATCTTTAATTAAGAGCCGATTGTAAAATTTTATAAATTCCAATATCTCTGACATTTCCAATTTAATAACTCAGAACATTTTTATCTCATGCCTAATAATTCATTTCTAAAAACATGTTCTTAAGAAATTGAATTTTTCACTATAAATGTACAATCACACACAATCGTACACCAATTTTAAATTAGTTATATGTTATTAATTAGAAAATCTAATTTTAATTGTTTTAATGTACATATAAAGATAAATATTTCATTTGTTATCTATCAGCTTATTTAATATTCAGCAGGCTCATTTTTTTAAAAATCCTCATATTAGTCAAAAATAACTTTTTACCTTAAAAATGTATAAATATAATGTAATATAATATAAAAAACAACACAGTTGTTGCTTTTGAATGACATGCTAAAAACTTATATAATATTAATAAATACCTATCACTTTTATCTTATATCCTTATCAAGACAAAAAACTATATATAAAAATTAATCATTAAACATTAAAACAGCTATCATGTAGACCAAGCTGAACTAATATGAAATCTTTGCTTTGAATTGAAAGTTTTTTTTAAAAAAATATTATTTAGTATGATCCAAAATGATCTGGATTTCTTGGTAATTATAATAACTGATTAATGAGTCTTTATTCTTATTCATCACATGATCACTATCTCATATACTATCACATAATTGTTTATAAACAAGGCAAACTCTCCATACAGTAGTGCCACCCTGTGCCAAACAGAGTAATCAATGGATTTTATGCACAAACCTTTTGGCATTCATCTATTACTCTGTTTGGCACAGGGTGGCACTACTGTATGGAGAGTTTGCCTTGTTTATTCTTATTCACTTATATAGCTCACATTGACTATGTCAACATTGACCTTTTATCTCTTTGATTAACTCTTTCACATAATAAGACAAATTGATTTTAAATAATATACAAAAAAATTTTCACACAGAAAATGCAAATTATTTAAAGATTCTTAATATATCTGTAAATTTTAATGTTTTGTATTTGTACATACATGCACATACTCATTCATATTCAAATATATAAAATGTGCTTCTCAAAAACAATCTAAATGATCTGAAATCTATAAATTGTTAATATCATTAGTATTCAAATGTACAAAATAAATTAGTAATGACAAGTATTAAAATCAAAGCCTTATTAAAGAAAGAATATTATAATCTATTAAATATAAATTAACTTTAAGAAGGTTAATAAGCAAACTTAGAAAAATGATTTATAGAATTTGTGTCTACATACAACTATTTATATATGATTTAATTTTGTAACTTTTAAGTGCAACTACTAAAGTATTCACAATATATATTATTTTCTTTTATTAATTAATAATTTACTAAGGCTGTAACCTTAGAAATAAGCATCTCAAAAATACGAAGGTAGGGACCTCTATAGGTCTTAAAACACAAGCTTACGCTATGAAGAAAAGAGAGAATCCAAAGAGAATCCTTCTTTACTTCAACCTACTTTTATTAATACAAAATTGAATAGGAAGAAAACAAATATATATCCCATTCTCTTTCTGAGGATTTGGGTACTTGGTCAAGTAGGGTTTGAACTTGATGCCCTACCACTTCCCCTCCTATAAAAAGAAAATGTGACAATGATTTTTTTTTAAATTTGATTTTATGCACACAATATTGCAATATAGACACATGGCTATATATATATATATATATATATATATATGTGTCTATATATATATATATATATATATATATATGGTATATATATATATATATATATATATATATATATATATATATATATCTTTTCATTTGAAAATGTATATGTATGAATGAATAGTATAAACCTTTAAGCTAAATAGTAATCTATTTACATATTGAAATATAAGAGAGTTATATTTTTCTAAGTGTAACCATATCTTGTGGCATAGTAATTATTATTTTAATATTTTTAAATACACCTGGGTCTCATTTTATGCAGTAGATAGATTTCTCAGCAAATGCGCACAAAAGAAATTGCACAAAAATAAACATAACTTACCTTGAAAAATGGGGGATATGTTCCAGTAATTTTTAGAAGTCACATAAAAGCAAAGCAACAAGGAAAAATTATTTTAAAATTCGCATTAAAAAAATAAGGAAATAAAGTATGACTAATAAAAAATTTCAAATATTTGAAAAAATTAATACAAGACAAACTTTTTTTTATTAACTGCAGTATTTAATTTTACATTTTTTATCCATATTTTACTCATTACCACTAGTTTTTGTTTGTAAACTGGTAAGAAATCAGATCCAATTGATGTGATGTGATGTATTGTGGCTTCTTCTTAAATAAAGTCAAGGATTTCTCAGCAATTATTCCCAAAGAAACCTATTAGCCACTTTATTTTTATTCATGATGTGATGTACAACTAGCACCACTTTCAGTCTTGAACTGTATTAATGGTTTTCTGTTTCTATATTAAAAAAATGAAATTGCAATCAAAACAAAAAAAATGTACTTTACCATTAGAAAGATTATTTTCAGTTTATAAAATCAATAAAATCTTCGCTATTATTTATTTTAAAAATCTAAAATAAATATTTATTTCTATTAATATCTAACAAAATACATTTTAAAAGTTTAAAATTTTTGAATATTTATTGTAATATTTTTATACATATAAATCTATTATTATTATTTACTCATTAGTATAAGTAGGTTATTTATATAGAAGTTAAAATTCTAAATACATCTTCAGGCCATATTCACCTTAGCTGCTAATATAACGTTATATTTTTTTTTAAAAAAAAGTATTTCAAGTCAAAATAAGTTATTAATAATTTAAATTTCTTGATATCTAAGAAATATAGTGAAATATGAAAGATATTAAGAAAAAAGCATGAGTCACATAACTTCAAAATTGCATTAAAATAATCCGCATAGTATTCATTTTTTATTGATTTTAAATTAACTTCAGGTATATCACTTATATTAGAAGTTCAAAAAAGATTTTATCACACTAAGTATTCACTCTATTTTGTTCTCTTAAAATTATATTAATAAATAATTAGATTAATATTTCTTTATATTTTTTATTAATAAATATATTATAAATTATAGATAAGTCATACATATTAAAATTTCTTATATCTTGAAAAGTATGAATGTTTCACAACATATTTGTAATACATCTAGATATATATTTCATATTTGGTATTATATAAGTGAAGATTAATAGGAAATCACATATTTAAATAAGGAATTAATGTCAATTGATGATCTATTTAACATGTAATTAGATTTTAGGTGTATATATCAATTGTTTGTGATATATATATATATATATATATATATATATATATATATATATATATATATATATATATATATATATATATTGATATTCATTTTTTAATCCATTTTAATTTAATTTAAATCAAATAAACTTGCCTGATTATTGTTCAATTGTGCAATATGAATTCATTGATTAATAACACTTGAATGAAACAAGACATACTGACTATATTGTATAATTTATCTGAAATAACTATATTACATAATCCAGAAATAAAATCCAAGGATTGGGAGTATGGTGATATGATTTTTTTCTATTGAATTCAATAATTATTATATACTGGATATAAACTTTATATGATAATTATGATCAAATATTTGCAAGTTTTATCTAAATTTTTGTTGATTCGATAGGTAGTCTATGAAGTTCATAGTTGGTCAATAAAAATATAATCTTAGTCAATTATAAAGATGATGGTAGTATATTTAGTTTTGTTATAAATCAGAATGATTTGTTTCAATTATATTTAAATTTACTTGATATGGATCAATAATCCAATTAAATATTAAATTTTAATATTCATACTTGATTATAATTATTGCTAATAATTCTTTTTATGTTTTGATTGTTATAAATACAGTTTTCATAATTTGGTTACAGGAAATTTAAAATAAATTAATATGATTAGTTAATTGTAATTTAATAAATATCCAATGGAAATCTACTGTTTTTTATATACTGGTATGATTGTATATTATAGATTCAAGATTATCTTATAGGTTTATTGCTATTATATCATTATTAAGTCTTTTATCTTATTATAAATAGTGAGATTAGTAATAATAAATTAGTATATGAGTAAAGCATGGTTAAGTTAGTATTATTTATTATTTTATTAAATTAGAATTTAAAATTAATTACTGGGTTATACTTTAATTTAAATATTATGAATATTGTAACCTTATAGGACATACTAAAACTTTTTATTTCAATCATTAATGAATTATTTTACTTGCATGTGAACATCATTAAATTTTTGTAAAATTTATATTATTATAAGCAATCCTTGATTCATTAGGTATATTAGAATTTAATTATTGAATGATTTATCATTATTTTTATTTGATTATAAGTGAAATATATCTTAAGCATAATTTGTTTTGAGACAGTGATATTTGGTTTAATTGCTTCATTTTAATTTATTTTAAATAAAGTTTGTATTTAGGTATTTAAAGTGATGATTTTGTTTGTTTTCTGTTTATTATAAATGCTGATTGAGCTCATAAAGCTATAATAAATATTATTATCATTGTTTTGTTTCTGTAAAATTAACAGTCAGATATATGGTTTTTTTTAAAATACTGAATGATTATTTATTGATTACCATTCCTTATTTTTGCTATATTATGTTTGTTCTATTATGAATGACATTTTTATTCACAGGCATTATAAAATTAGTATTACTTTTCTTTGATTTATATTTATTCATTTACAATATCAAACTTCAGAACTCATTATCATTCTGTTACATTGGGTGACCAACAACTGGGCTATATATATATATATATATATATATATATATATATATATATATATATATATATATATATATATATATATATATATATATATATATATTCAGGCTGTATTAGAGTTTTTATTTTTGATTGCACATATTTATTTTTTTATAAATGGCACTACAATTTTCAGGGCATAATTAAACAGGATCATTCTATCATGGCCTTGTCATATTTAATCTATTATAAATGACTCCCAAATTTGTAGGGCATTCAAAGAAGAGTATACTCTCATTTTAATCTGTTACAAATGCTGTTTTAAATTTAAAGGTTATAATAAAGGTTATTTCATCATACATTTTTTTTATTTCAGTTATAAAATACTGCCTAAACCAGTAGGGATACCTAATTGGAAACATTCATAAAATATCTGTAAGGTGAGAGAGAAAGAAAAAAAAAAACTTTTATAATGTTTTTAGCAAAAGTATAAATTTCACTTTTATTTTCATTTTTACAATGAACACTGCACACTATGAGAGCTTTGATAGTGGTCTTAGTAGTTGGAAGCATGCTTAACAAGTTTTAAAGTTTCTAATACTTAATAATCTTCTCGTTTTCAAACATTCAACACATTAACACATATATAATTCTATCCCTAGATATTTTATAGTATACTAAAGTATTCTAAAGAATACCAAATAGATTTTCAGAAAAAAATGACAAAGGCTATTAGTGAAAACATCCTTGGGAATATGTAAGAAATCTCATTAGAAAAGACAAGTTTTCATATTTAATCTCTATCAGAAAATACTAGAATAAAAAAAAGTATTCAAAATAATGACTTTTGTGTGTGTGGGGGGGGGGCTTTAATAAATAATAAATGTTTACCTATATGTTAAATTTCTGATATTATGCTAAAGTTTCACTTTCTTCATTTTGAGTGTGGCACAAGTAGTACTTCTTGCTGACACACCCTCTGATGATAAAACATAATATTAATAACTTAGCTCATGATGATTATAGTGAAATTCCGATTTTTCTTCAAACATCAAATAAACAGGAAAGAAAAAAATGCATTTTCACACCATTTTTTGGAAGTAAAGCTCCAAGAGTGAACGATTTTCAAATTGTAAAGAATATAAAGAATTTCAAAGCAATTATCTTTCTTCTCTTTATTAACTGTAAAATGTACACAGACAGTTTACTAATCATGTATTAAATGAGGGAAAATTAACACTTGCATCATTTTTGTGACCTCAAATGTTCACAGTGGCAGTAATTTCTATTTTCCATTTGATATTTTATAGAATTCTTAAGAAGGAAGTGGAAATATAAGCATTTCAAACATGACTGTTTTACTTCAGGCATTGTACAAAATTTCCTTCTAATTCTGTACAACACTGGTTTTCACAATTTGCCATTGACATATATAAGCAATGCTAAAAGAAAACTAAAATTGTTTTACAATGTTACACAAATTGCAAATATTTTTAATTAATAATATTTTTACTTATAATGAAGTGCACTTTTCTGTAATTTTTTTTTAAAAAAAAAATCATCAAATTTATACAATTTATATATGGATTGATATGTTTAACTTTATCTTAACCTGGAGATCTTCCTATTGAGATATTTAAAAATAATAAAATAAATGTGCATATAAGTTATTTGATTTTATTTGGTCACCATATATTTTCAGAAAGAAAATTAAAAACAGGTATATTACTATTAGTTTCATTATGAAAAATAATAATAAATAAAAATTATAAATTATATGACAACTATGTTTATTAACTTTTTCTTCACCAAAAATATTTTAATCATACTTAAAATAGTAAATGATTTCTATAACGCATTTCTGTCTGACGCAGCATTTTTTATCCAACTCATATTACTGTCTCAAATATATCTTCTTTGTTATACTTTCTCAGTATTTATAAATATTAAAGAAATGCTAAATTATATTTTTTACAAGTGTGACAATATTCTTTTTTAGATAAAAATCTCAATGACCATTTAGCAGTTTATTTAAAGAGAGTAATATTTTATTTAATGAGGCAAAAAAAATGTACTCTTGTGGATTAAACTGTAATAATTTATATATCAATTATGATATAAGTATCATTAAAAAAAAAGCACACGTAATGCACTTAAATATGTTTTTAAAAAATGAGAAAATGATTTCAAAACATCAAAAAACTTGCTATTTTTAATTATCAAATACAATTTCTGTAAATTACAATTAATTAAAAAAATGTAAATATTAATTACTTTTTTATCATAGTTTTAAGAAATTACCACGTTTTTAAAGTAAAAATTAGAAATCTCAAACTCCTAATAAAATTAATAAAATTTCAACTTCACTTTTACTTACATCTATATGTAAAGCATTTTTTTTTCAACTTTTCAAGTTGATTGTATGGCAAAAGAAAAGAAATAAAAACAATCATTACATAAAGTATTGTAGAATAGATTAATTCTTTTAAATAGAAACATAATGCTAAAAAATATTGCAAAAGTTGTAATAAGTAAACAAAATTTACTACTGGTTAAATTGTCTATCATTGTTCAACAAATGAGTTTTTCATAACAAGATTTTAATGGCTATCTTATATGAATCAATTGAACTAAGACCAGGTTTGAAAAATATGCCCACTAATCTCTAAAAGTGTCTGCTTATTCAAATCAAGTCAACATTTGTTATTACAATCCATATTATTGTGAGAATATAAAATCTCCATAACATTTATTACATTGATAACCTTCAAGTATGTTTGTTTATATTTAGGCTGCTAAAATCAGTATAGCACTGTGACTGTATTTAAAATATTTATGGATACAAATCATAGATCAGTTGTATAATTTTCTATGTTTTTTACATTATTTAACTAATTTAAATAAAAATAAGTCTGAAAAGTTGCTATCTAAAAATTATCTCTTTAAATGACATTCTATTTTTTTTATTTTAGATTAATCATTTTGCCATTCAAAGTTATCACAGTGAGATCTTGAATTTGTCACAAAGATAACAAAAAATGTGATTTAAAATATATGTATAATTTGATTAATCAAAAATAATCATATTCGTCACTTAGTTTAGCTTCCTGTGACTTAATTATTTTTTAGATAAAATATTAATGTTACCATTATCTTTACCTTGATGGAAAAAAAAAGTAAAGTGCAGGATGATAATTTTTATTGCATTTGATAAGATTAGTTATCTTTTTATATGTGAAAATATTATCATGTTCTAAATGAGAAATTTTGAAACAAGATTTTAACACTTTCCGCAGTTATGACGTGAAATATATTTTGTTTACTAAAGTCATAACAAATGAGAATTTTAATTCACGCCTTTCTATTGCAACTGTGTAGCAGTTTCAGTTTGCTTTCGAATGGATATTTACATTAGATATGTGTAAAAATTTCATTTTTTTTTTATTATTAGCAGCAGCCTTATTTGAGAAGTAAATAAGAGATAAGAAAAATTTTATCACCCTTAAAACAACAGATTCGTTTCATGATTTCCAATTTCAAAATATTCAAAATCATTAGGATAAAAATCATAATTGCACTTTTTACATTTTCCTCTATTAAAAAGCTGTACCTCTTTATGACAGTAACTTTTGATTTTCATTATTAGATGTGATGGATGAAATTGATAATTATGTTTTGATTTAATGAAAGATCAATTATGTACTATTTGATGATTTATATGCATTTTTATTGGTAAGAAATAATTATCTACCTATGTAATCCAATTAATATACTTATATACCTGTCTGCTAGTCTGTTCATCTATCTTTATTTGAACTAGCTATTTTTTTGTTTGCTCATTTGGTTTTAAATTTTAAAAACAAGTTCTAATATCATAAAACTAAGAATATTTTATAATTAAGAATATTACATTGATGAGACGCTTCATCATATTTTTTTTAATTGTTCTTCTCTATCTCCACTCATATTTTTTTTTTAGAAAATCATATTTCCAGTAATAATAAAGATGTGCTCTCTATTTTTAAAGCCAACAAAAGTGGTGTTTATTCAAAAATAAGAATGGCTATTTTCCTATTATGATTACCAGATTAAGCTCTTGTTTCACCAGGGCGGCAATGGAATTTTGAATACTTTTATTACTGTTATCAACAAAATAAAAATTAGAGACAGACTTCTTACACCTGACTCTTTATATAATGATTCTTGGTCTATGTGTAACTTTCCTGATACTTTGTTTTCTTCATAACCTCAGCAGTCTCAGAATGCTGCTATCTTCATAATGGATGATTAACTTTGTTTCTGGTTCATTACTATGTATTTTATTTATTGATTTTTATTCATGATTAAATTTCACTTTTAAAAATACATTGTGTATAGCATGTCTACTTGGAAAATAATTACTTGCAATTTAGTTTGTTATATAATTGTATACTATAATCTACCTAGTTGCAACTAATTTAATATTTTACAATATGAAATATTAATGGAAGTCGATTTAATTTAGTTTTTCCATTTATTATTAGATTCTTTTAAATCAATTTAAAATACAATTTTAAGAACTAATCAATTATTTTATCAAGTTCATTGTATTTCTAAACCTTTTTATGTTATCAAGTTTAAAAATAAAAATGATTTTGTGCAATGATCATTTAGTGTTCAATTTGTTTTCTTTTTTGTACAGGCAATAAAATTTAGTTGTTTAAACCATGCCATGGAAACAAATATAATATAATTTTCTTCATTTTACAAGCTTTCAATAATGAGATAAATATCATATCATTAATTGTTTAGGGGATTATGTAATAGTTGGAACCCAGCATGGAATAGAGATTAAATAAAATAGTTCCATTTAACTGAGTGGATAAAGATGGTTATTTACTTTATTCTGATGGTAATTAATTCCGAAAGTTTTAGTTCTGAGCTTGATTCTGCATAGAATGCATTTTCATCTCATTCAACTTATTAAAAATATGAAATATGATCTAATTAAATAAAATAATGTATTGTTGAGATTTAAGAATTGCAATAGAGACATTTAAACAAAATCCAAATTTAGTTGTCATAAATAAATGAAAGACACTATGCAAATATCAGTAAAAAAGAATAATAAACATAACTAATAAATGAGTATCACCATTCTAATTCCAAAAAAAAAAGTTTGAGAGACAAAAAAATACAACTAAAAAGAGTTTTGTGGTTTCTATAGCAATCAACCTGTAAACAACAAATACATCTACATATTTATGCTGCCCATTTTTCTGTTTATTTCATATTTTGTAATGTTATCTTTTAATTTCTTCACTAAATACTTTTCATCTCTTAAATACTTCAACAAGATAACTAATTTAAGACATACAATATATCTATTCTCTGATTTTCAAATGAAAACAATTAGAATGCCTTTGAGTATAATGTAAATAGGATATATCTTACCCATGAAAACCATGTTCATTTTCCATCATAAAATGCCATTTTAGAAAATTGTGCATTGTTAAATTGTTTTAACATGCCTAAATATAATAAAGATGTGATTCTACTTTAGTGAACTTTATAGTATCATATCTAGAATGTTCAAGAACATTTTATGATTTTGCCATTGTATTTTTAAAATTTTATGAAGTACCATTAAATATAACTTTTGTAATGCCTATATATTGCATTGAGACAATCACTTCCATACAATAAATTGTGTAAAATAATAGCTCTATATACCTAACATGATTGCAGAAGTTATTTTACAATAAATACCTACTCTATTTTTTTAATGCTTATCAATGGACAACCACAAATTTGTCTATAATGTTGTTTTCTAATAATTACTAATGATTCTAACACAACTGAACTTTTAAACTTTGCAGCAGTACTTTAATATTTATGTCCACTTTTTATTTATAAAACTACCAAGATATTTAAATTGGTTTGCACTGCCAAGTTGATAACTATTTAATCTAAAAGTTGCTAAAGATTTTTTTTCCATCACTGGTTGATAAAATTGTTTATACACTCCAGTGTTTATAGGTTGTATTCAAAATATTAAGTACATTTTATAAATCATCTTTTAAACTGATAAAATTAAAAAGATTATTGTTTTTTTATTTTTAATCGATTTGGAACCATAGTGATATTTTATTATTTTTTAATGACTTTTATATTAGATGATGCATTTGTGTATTTATTTCATTCTATTTCTTCGGATTCGTCGCTTTAAGATAAAAACTTAACGTTCATTATAAAAACTTAACGTTCATTATTTAAACTTCATCAGAGAGATGGTAAATATTGTATAAGCATATTTTTTAAAAATTATCAATTCTATATAAAAAATAAATTTAAATATGTTTTATAAGAATTCGAAAATACAGTAGAACACCTACACACATGCACTAGATTATATTCAAGTCTGTATGTGTGTGCTGTATATAAATATATTCAATTTCTCAAAAAAGTTAATGTTTGATTTTTCATTTGTGATGAAAATTAATGATGTTGATGGAGAATTACAAAAGTTATAATGATTAAGGGATGTTTTCCCTCCACAGCAGAAATCTTTTTTTTTTTAGTTGATATTCTATAATCACTAAAACAGCACTGGAAATTAAAAAAATTAAAATTTCATTAATAATGGCGACAATTCTTTCAAGTTTAATTAAAAAATGCTCCAAGTACTTTATATTAAAGATCATACCGCTATATAAATCCGTAAAAATATCTTTTATTTCAAGAAAAGAAATGAATGTCATTCCTTTCACTAGATCTTTCATTAGAGTTCTGATATAATATATTATTATTTATTAGGACATTCTTTTTGTTCATATCCTCTACCCAAAAATTTGTTTTTTTCAATCTTTATTTAAGATATACCATTTCCTGTGGATAAAACTTTATGGAATTTACACATATCTTTTTCCTATTTTACTATTTAGTGATTGCCTAATAAACAGTATTTAATTCCTTTTTTTTTCTAAATTAATTGACATATTTTTACACAAAGAAAACAGTTGAAAGCTTCTTTTAGGCTTAAACGAATTTTTACCTTCTTTAATTTTTTACTTTGAGGCTATTGTAAATGAACTTATAAATTTTTAAAGTCTAGTAGAAAAATTTACTGTAATATATAAAATACTGCAAAACATGTGTTTGAATGAGTATAAAAAGATAAGACATACAAATAATTCTTCAAAAAAAAGATTTATTCAGAAAAATAATGCAAACATATGTTGTTGTTTTTTTTACAAATCTTTAATTTTTTTTTTTTAATATTGTAATTATTGAAATCATAGGTTTTGAAATTTGATATAGAATGCAGAATATTGATATTTTTGATTAGGTTTCCTTATTGAATAATATACTATTATTTAGAATATATGATTTATATATATCTTGGAAACAGTGACCAACTCTGGCCATGCCAATATTACAAGCTTTTTAAACTTAGAATATATTAATTAAGAGGGGAAATCTAGATTTCATTTTCCCAAATGTTTGTTTTATAATATCAAACATTAATGTATTTAAAAGTTTATAATTTTTTGAAATGATAATATGATAGTTTCCCCACATTGTTTTTAAATAATAATGTAAATGTTATTATGATTTGTTAAGTGTTGTAAAAGAGAAAAAAAGTATAAAGTCAAATAAATAATTTATTTTCTTCTTTCTCTCTTCAGTAGTTATAATTATCTATCAGTTTTAATTTTAATTTTAAAAAAGACATTAAGAATTTTAAAAAAATTTCTTGAGTAAATTATTTAACAAATTTTAATTTTAACTTTGAAGAAGATAGAGTAGCTAAAGCTTTATGTTAAGCAAATTTGTAAAGACCAGAGAAAAAATAATAAAGTTTAACATTTTTGGTCAATGTTGTTTTAATTATATGAATTTTTTCCTCTTTTCTCATTATCTCTCTCTAAAATAAAAGACACTGTTCATCAAATCAATGATAATTATGTGATTAATCTATTTTTGGCAAAGTTAAAAAAATAACTAACTACAGATGATTTTTTTCTGTGATGGACGTTTTTATTTTTATTTTTGATTTGTTTTGCAATTTTAATTTTGACTGAGGGAAATAACCCTGTATAAAAATAAACCCAATTGGTCAAAGGTAAATTTTGTCAAGTGGGAGCCAAGATTGTGATTGCATGGACACATAACTTTTCCAAAATATAAAATAAAAAAAATGAGTGCATCAGTAAGGTCTTTTGAAGAATGGGTATCTTTAATCAAGCTGTTTAAGACAGTAAGAGTAGTTGTCATAATCAAGCTGTTGAAGAAGAAAACAGGAAAAGTTATGTTTTATTAAGATATTAAAAAGAGCAGTGATCATGTTTAAGCTGTTAAAGAAGTCAGAAACAGCAACTTTCATGACTCAGCTGATGAAAAAAACAGAAGAAAAAGTCTAGCTGTTAAAAAAATTATTTATTAAAATAGTCTTTAAAAAACTATAGGCTACGACTTAGCTGTATATTGAGCATCACCACTTTACCTGCTTACTAGGAAAATGTAAAGCACACTATCATAAGCTGCAATGACCTATGTCTCCATCTAAGAGCATAAGTGTCTCTATCTCTATGTTTTAACCTGATCTGGAAAATTATTCGATTTTAAAAAAATAGATAAATAGATATGTGAATTAGCCTAAAAAGAGGTGTTAATGGAAACTCCTATAAAAAAAAAACCAAGGAAGAAAAACTAAAATGGCAAATAAAGACTTAAAAGCAAATAAAAGCATGGTGAAAGATATTTTAATGTGCACATTTATGAATCTTCTTTTTAAGATAATTTTTTTCTATAAATAATAATGGATATTAGTGAATATTTTTTTATTAATTCAACATTTTCTTTTCAAACATATTTTATTTTATTCATTTGATATTCCCTCAAAAAGTATAAAATGGTTTTTAATTAATTTATTTTTATTTAATTTCAGATTTCAACTTTAGTTACTGAGAAGGCAATAACTTAATAAAATAAAAGTTAATTAATTTTATTAATGAAATTAACTGGTTAATCATTTTTATATGAAATTATATTTTTGTTAAAGTATATAATTTGGGAATGTCATTAACAATAAATTTTTATTAGCAATTATTTAATAAATTATTTTAAAAAAACTTCAAATGATAATATATATTCCTCCAGCTATATGTTCTGTGAATTAGCAATATGTGAGACCTGATTTCATAACAATAGAGCATTTTAGAGATTTGTAAATTATCCTAGTAAAACTATTTAAAATAAAGTAGAATAAGGTGTTATGTTAATACATTTTTGTTCACAGCCCCACATTCTTACGATCTTGAGCTAGCTCTAGAATTCAAAAATACTTGTTACTTATATGTTGTGTTTGATCATTCAGATAATAACTATATATGGGCAAAGTCCATTTTGTTTGTTCTATAAAAGTTTAGTTTATTGTTGGCTGGTATACTAATGGTACAATGAGGCCAACACTTTGATGATGATCAGATGCTTTAGTATCCCAACCTTTTTTATTATGAGACATTACCATTTAATCATGTGTCTCAAGTGTTTGATTAGATTATTTTTGGTTAAATGCTGATGATATTTTTAGTCATTGGTCATTATAACTTAATATTTGTATAACTACTATCTCGTATTCTTTGGTGATTTAGATATTCATTCAATTTATAGTTATTCGTTTGATAATTTCAACACTTATATTTATGACATTTGGGGTTGAATATTATCTATATTATGCCATATTCATTCCCTTGTAAATGGTACCCATCTGTGGGATAGATAATAATCCAATTATTGTGGTTACTTTACAAAATGGCAACATAAACTTGATGCTAAAATATGATTGGATCTGAGAAAATGTATTTGGATGCTTTTAAATAAAGTAGAAGAAAACAGTCAGCAAAATCAGATGCTGTTTACAAATATAAAAGAATATAAGCAGCAAGGAAAAAATATTGTTAAGAAAACATGTGGAATAAAATAGAGAAAACTGGGCATAAGAGAGAAGAAAATAATCAGAAAATGATTATCGAAAGAGAGATAATAAGAAGCAAGACAAAAATAATTGATATAATAAATCAGATGCAGGATAGATTTCAAGGGGACGACAAAAAATTAGATCAGTTAGTAAAAAAGGTAGTTCAATTGAATTTACAAGAAAAGAAAAAAGTAATAGAATAAATAAAGTTTCAACTATCAAGAATTAAACAACAAACAGGAGATGAAACAGGAAATAAAAAGATTATCAGAAAGATTCAGAAGGAAACTAAGACAGAAATAAAAGAGTAAAGATTCCAATCAAAAAGAATGTCAAGAAATTATTGCTCATCTGTAAATAATAGAGGCTAATCATAAAAAATTAAAAAAATAAAAAGACAAGGAATTGGAATTGGTAAATGTAGTTCAAATAAAATCAAATCCCATTTAAGTAAGAAAAATGGAAGTCCAACAGCTGCTAAAGAAATGCTAGGTAAACCTAGTATTTCATAATGATGCACATAGTTTAGTAAACCAATTTGTGAAGGTATGAATCTTTAAAGACAAGGCTAGTGAACCTCCTATCAAACATTTGAATAGTCTAAAATGGTTAAACATGATACCCAAGAAAGTAAGATGTGATATCATACAGCCACTTACAGGGAGCATCTCAGGCATGGTGAGATTTTTTATTCATCAAGCCTAGTACTTCCAAAAATGATAAAAAGACACTCTTTGTTTGCTGTTGGATTGAAGAGTAATAAGAGGGTAAAATATGCTAAGTCACTCAGTAGGTACAACATTCTTCAGAAGGAAAGTAATTAGGTTGAGAACCCTAACTGCCCACCATCTAAGGAAAGATCATTTAAATAATATGAAGACATTTGCCTCTCAAAGTTGAACAAATGTGGATTGATACTGTTTGCCAAGCCATTGATCATGTGACAGAGTTGCTGAAAATACTTGACATAATTGGTCAACCATCAGAATATTTTAGTTATAATGTCAGAAGTTATAACAAACAGTGAAACACATAAATAAAATGGGAAATGAAACACAAGTTGATTGTATAGATGTGGATAACACCTACAGGTTCTGTCCATATTGAAAAAATAAAAAAAAGTAAAAAAGTACACAACATATAAAAAAAAACAAGAATAGTCAGGCATTCACAAAGTTACTTTCATCTATGAAAACAAAATATTCCTGATAGATCACCAATCACCAAATAAATATTTTATCCAAGTACAAATCCTGGCATAAGTACAGAAAGAAGTAGAACCAGAAAAAAAATCAAAATTAAGTTCATCTTGAGAAAATAAACCAATATCATGAAGATGATAGAAAGTAATCAAAATCAGGAAGGATAAGAACATATCTTTATTTAAAAACTTCCAGAATAAAGGTAAAAATGATATTTAGATTATAAACAAGGATGACCTTTTCATCAGTAATCCTGGATTGGTTTAAAGACAAAATAATGTTATAAAATGCAAAATTATTTGTATAATCAAAGAGCTTTATCACTGAATTTAACATTACAACATAATAAGCTATGTCCAGCTTACTATAAAAAGCGCAAGAGTGGCATCACTAAAAATAATCAATAAATTGTGAATGAATAAAAAGATTTATGAAATTTATTTAAAAAGTCAAATGAAATGGGACACCTTGAGGGAAAAAACCTCAAAGGAGTTTAAGGTCAGTGAGAAATGCTGACATATCCTTAATCTATTTCCTCTAAATAAAAAATTAATTGGCTAAAATAAAGATAAAATGCTAAAACCTTTATTGGCATATGTGTATATAGTTTGATAATAAGGTATAGAAATTATGTGAAAACTAAAATGTAAATTTAACATAATGTGAAATAAAATGTAGATCCCCATTTTGTCATCTCATCATTTTATGAGAGGGATATAAGAAAGTGTGGCCATACCAATATTGCAAAATTTTTAAACTTAGAATATATTAATTAAAGGGAATATGATATATTTCATTTTTCCATAAGATTTTTTTGTAATATCAAACATTAATGTACATACAAGTTTATATTTTTTTTAAAAGATGATATGATAATTCCCATTGTTTTTTAAATAATAATATTACTGTTATTATTATTTATTAAAGAGAAGAAAGTAACATTTGTTTTACCTTTTTAATAATTAAAATTATATGTCAGTTTCCATTTTAGTTTTGAAAAAGATACCAAAAGTAAAAAAAAAAAATCTTCAATAAATTTTCTAGCAATTTTTAATTTGATAGACATAAAGTAGATAAAGTTTTATATTTAGCAAGATTTTAAAACAAAAGAAGAAAAAATAATAAGATTTAACATTTTTGTTATAAGTTGTTTTAATTAATAAAATGATTTTCCTTTCTTTTCTCTTTATCTCTCTCCAAAACAAAAGACAGTGTCTACCAAAAAAGTCATAATTAAGGAAATAGTTTATTTTTGGCAGAGGAGAAAAATAACTAAAAAGAATATTTTTTATGAGGAAAATGTAATTTTTTTATCCTTTGGCTTGTTTTGAAATTTTAATTTTGAAGAAATAAATAATCTTTTGGAAAAATAAACCCAATTGGTCAGAGTAAATTTTATCAGGCAATAGACAATATTGTGACTGGGTGGACATATAATTGTTCAAAAAAATAAAATAGAGGATGGCTTTATGAAGGATATGTATTCTGGATCAAGATAAAAACAGTGGAAGTTATTTTTGATCAAGCTTTTGAGGGTACCAGTAGAAACAGTAAGTTTAAGACTTTTTTGAAACCTGTAAAAACTGACTAGCGGCCATCTTCTTCTAAAAGATCTGAAAAATGAACTTCCATTAAAACATGTGTGCCCATACATCAGCATTAAGCTATGTAAAAATTAGCAACAGTTGCTTTCTTACCACCAGAACATAATTATTCTTTGATGAAGTGGACACTACTATTAAGTGTGCACCCAAGTATGGAAGATTACTAGCAAGTCTTCTGATCTGATTGTGGCTGCTGATGTCAAATTGTCTACTGAAGTCATATTTTTTCAGTTTTTTTGCATGACTTTGCTTTCAGTTTTACTTATTAGTATGTTTAAATCTAATTATCATATTTTATTTATGTATATTTTCCCCCAGCTTTTATCTGCTCTTTTATGTTAAGTATGTTTTTGATTTGTGCAATATATTATTTTTTATACATGAGCCCTGGGATGTTTTTACATTTACTGCCCAAATTATGTTGCCTTAATTGTTTCTCAGTCTATTTGAAGGTGAAGCTCATTATCCCTTCAATATTTACATTGTATAAATTATGCATCTGATTATTACTGGTATCAATGTGAAGGGTATAATTTCTCCTAAATTGCTGTTTGCTATCAGAAGTTGGATCTTTCAAATTTTTTTTCATATTACTTTCTTCTCTGAGACTAAACTGTATATGCCTTTTGATATTGTTAAATATCTTAAAAAGATTGGGCTTTTACTATAATCTACCAACAATACTCCATCTGTGAGGGTAGGTGTGTTAATTTTTGATAAACCATTATTTAATCAAAACATAATTTCCATTAATTTTCATTATATAACAGACCCACTCTTACACATCAATTTAAATTCCATATTAATCTTATTCATTCATCAATCTCTTTTCCTATTCTTTTTTTCATTACTTTAGTATACCATATACCCATCTTTATTTATATAACAGACTCACTCTAACCCATCATCTTATGTGCCATATTAAATCTTATTCTTTCATCCAACACTTTTTATATATTTTTTTCATGACATTAATATGCCTTATACTAATTTTGTAGCTAAATACCTACATGAGTGGTGAAGGCTTTTCCCTCAGTAATTCCTTCACTTTCTATACATTAAAACATTCAACGCACATTGACCTTTTATTTTATTCACCTGATTTGCACTTTATAGGTAATCTGTTTTTGGAAGAAGTTTTTTTCTGATCATTTGACACTCCCCATGTGAGTTGATACTGATACTGATACTCATACACAACCTACTTTTAACTACAGTTATATATTAAAAGTATTTCTTAAGGCTACATATCCAGAGTTATTAATCTCTGAAAAGTTACATTTGCTACAGAAAAATTATATTAATGAATTAAAATCACCTACAGCTTTAGTTTTGCTATTAATTTGAAACTGAAACTCAATTATTGTGATTTTGCTCTTAGGCAACAATATAATCATAGTAAATCTATTTTGGCTGAGTATATTTCTACTAAAAGGACCAAAATCTTCTTGGTTCAACCTTATTACTGATTGAAGAAGTACATCTTCTAGGCTGTTTTTAAAAAAGTTACAAATCAATCATTTCTTCAATTATTATAGATAAACATTCATGCACAACCCTCACCATGTTACCTTTTACTTTTTATCATTTTAAATCCAGGTTGCAAACTTTTAGCTATTCTGAACTCTCAGAATTTGCTTTTGATAAAAGTAAACAAAGTCATGATATTACAAAATTTGGCATTATGCTTAAGCAGAAGATAACTTTCACTCTAGTTTCCAAGTGCTTCCTAAATACTTTCTCTTGCATATTAGTTTTTTTACAGTACCAATTAGTATGAATGTACAAGACTTTCTTTCTAGACAAATTTATCATATTGATGGACTGTATCCAGTTTCATTAGTTCCATTTCTCAAACGAAATATGTTTTCTCTCCAAGCACATTTTCTATCAGAACATCACCTTTCCTTATCAAAATTATTGAATCCAGAATTATTAAAAATAAGATACAGTGTATTATTCTGCCTTCCATCTCAAACTATCAGATTTTAAAAAGAGTGCTTCCACCTCTGATGTTAAAATACTGTTTAAAATTGTTATTGTCCTAGAGCCATTAGAACAGCTTGTCCCATGGTAGTCCTACTAGGTATTTCATCACCTTTTGATCTTGTCCCTATTAACACACTCATTGGACTATTAAAATTGCATAATATTTGTGTTACCATTCTATACATTATAACTAACTTTTTAATGGATAGAGAAAATTTTATCACTCTTAATGGCAATGCAATACTAGAATTCAACCTTTATAACTCTATTCTGCAGAATACATCTTACAGTGCTTTGATTTTTATTACTTATATAAATCTGCTGCTCCTGTAAATGGAAAGAAAACTGCTTAATATATGTATTTCATTAATTGATAAAACAGTCAAGAATAAAACTTTCATGGATAATTCTGTCATTTTTCTTCCCTCTAGTAAATATCTTCTTCCTTCAGATACTTCTATTTTGGAAAATTATACAGTGCACAAAAAACTTCAATTTAATCTTAATAATTCATCCACATAGAATATATTGTCTGGTAATAATGTTTCCCTTTTGCTGCTCCCCTCATAACATTCTTGGATTTTCCATTTATAAATCTATGAATGCTATAAGAACATATATTTAGAACTCTAACCCCTCATCCCTGTTGAAAATATAATTAACTCCTTGCCTACAGTATACTTTTCCCTTCATGAAAAAAACTTTCAAATTCTAATTTTCCCAAAAATGACTTACTATATGCTCATTATTAACTATACTAATGATTTCAAGAAGAAAATTAATTCATTTTACATAAACTGATTTGAAATAAAAGAGCCACTGTTATCAGTATTAAACCTTACAGAAGCATGTCAAGGAAAATAGTTTTTCCCTTCACTCAATCTCTATCTTTTATTATCAGAGGTCATTTAATACTATTTTTGAATTTATCTCTGTTTACCCTAATACTATAAAATTTGTTTTAATCTTGCCTTCATATACACATTCACCTTGTAAATATTTTTCCAATCTTGCTTATTATATTGACATTAATAATCATATATTCCATAGGACAATACTGTTTTAAAAGGCTTACAACACCATTCAAGATTCAAGTCAACCTTAACTATCATCATTTTTCTTGCACCATCAATAAAAAAGTAAGCAAAAAATGCAAATTTTATCTTGAAACAAAATACATAGATTTTCTTATCAAAATCAGGTAGAAGCTCTTCTTATTAGGCATTTGTCATAAGTCTGAAAAAATAAATATTCTGTTCCAGTGTCTTACTCTTCTTATCTATAGAAATATCATTGAATTATTTACTAACTCAGGTACTTCCTCTATTTCTACTCTCATTGATAGCATAAAATGGAGCCTCTTCCCTTCAATTCGCCTTACTATTTCTCTTATATTTACCCTTTGATTTTTAAGATCACTTTTTTTTCTAATCCTGAATTTAGAAAATTATAATCACTCTTTTTCAATAAAATTTCAAAAATTAAAAATAGTGATACAGTGTGTGCCTCTTCATGCTACATAAAACATTGTATATCTTTTGACCCCATTATAAATAGACAATTCAACTATGTTTTTATATATATATATTTGTAGGCCTTCTCTATGTATTTACAAAATGTATCTTTTGTAAGTTATACATCACTGTATTTGTCTGTTCTTTGCTGATAAACATTAAAATATCCAATTGAATGTCAAGTAATCTTTTACAAGTTTGTCAAAAAAAAAAAAAAATTGCCTAATAAAAACTATTTGTATTTTTTTAAAAAAAAAATCCTTTTAAACTGTATTGTATTTTTCTAACATATATAACTAATTTCTTTACTTTATAATTATTGATTTATGAATGTAAAATTGCATTTTGCATATTAATATTTGCAAAAAGTCTACATGTAAAAAAATACATATTTTTTTACTTTGTCTTAACAAACTAAAATATAAATTCACTTTTTATTTATATACAATATATAAATATAATTTAAAAAATAGAATATATTTTGAAGATATTATCGATTACTTGTTTACATCTCACTTAAATAACATTTTTAATAATATTGTGCTAAAAAATCACAATGATAAATTTAATTTACCCGTTCCCCTTAATTGTTAAAAAAAAGTCGAATTCTGTCGTTTTTTAATCCTCAATAAAATTCATTTATATAAAAAATAAAATAAGATAAATAATTTTTGATAAATATTTTTCATAGTGTCTTGTTACACTTCTAGTTTACAGTAACTATTTCTATTTAATTAAGTATAGTAGAATAACAATAAATGTTATATTTATATAGTAAATAAAATATAGATGTGTTTTTTTATAAATGATTTTATATTTCTTCATATTTTGATATTTCATTCATATATATATATATATATATATATAGATATATATATATATATATATATATATATATATATATATAACCTAAAAAACTCTAGAAACGAATATATAATTTCTTTGTATTGATTCAGCTTTAAATTTTACATTTAAAAACTCAACTTTTCATTTATCTGCATATTTTTGATTTTATGATTCATCATATACTGAAAATATACTAGGACTTTAGTAAATTGAATTATACTTTTTATTATAGTGTTTTCATCTTATAAATATTAATGGCAGAGATTTTGCCCATTATTTATGAATTATTGAAAATGTAATAAAATTTCTTATATATTTCTCTAAATAAATTTCGACACTGATGTATTCTGACAAATAAATTAAAAACTAGCTTTGCAAACTAAAATCATGCCATTTAATGATATATTTATTCCAACCATCATTAAACCAAAATAGAATGTCATTGAGATTCTAAAAGAATAATGCATCTAATTATATAATTATCCTTTGTAAAAATAATTTCACTTTTGGTTTAAAGATTAAAATGGTGAATACTATCACTAAATACCATAATTTCATTATTCAATACCAGTTTTTAATTGATTTTATCTATTCCCAAAATATTTTAATTATATATATAAACAACATTTCAAGACCTGCGTGATTGATTATTATTCACACTTTTAATTAAAATATGATGATTAATATTTATATATAAAACCAAGATTAGGCTACCCAAAGAGTCTATTGGCATAGAACAAAATATATAGTGAATAGTAGTTAGTAGTAAATACACTTTTTGAATAAATGGTAATTTGGATAACATATTTTATAGAATTTTATATTGCACATATTAAATGGAGTAGTAATTAATCATTCATAAATTATATGTAAGAATAATGTATAAAAGGCTTATCTATCTTTATTAAATAGATACTGTTTTCTTCAACTTTAATAAATTAAAATGCTTAATGTATAAAATCAGAACTCTATTTCTCTAACAAACAGAATCAAATGTTATACACAATTAATAATTTGAAAGCAATTGTTTTTATATTTTTAAATTCTTCCGAGTTAGATATATATAATTTACAATTAAATATATTTAAAAAAGTATGGCAACATTAATCATGTATCTTAAGTAAATTTATATAAAATTACTGCCCTATACAAAAAAAAAAAAAAAATCAACTCAAGGCATGTGATTAAACATTATGTTGAATATTTAATTACTTCCACTTGAGAGTTTATATTTTAAATAAACAATAAAATAAAACAATATAAAAATTATAAAATATAAATTAAAAATTAATTTTGTAGTTATATAATAAAGAAAGAACATAATATATATTATTTTAAAATAAAATGTTAAAAACAACAATCGTCATAATTAATTATTTTTATAATTATAACAAATATCATTTTATAGTTATATTAAAAATTAAGATAATGTTTGGTGCCATTGCATAGAAAATTTGCTTTTTCCTCTTTTAAAATGAATATTTTTTAAAAACAAATTTAAAATTATTTTTTAACATAAATTTTACATACAAAATTGTAATTTAAATTTAAAATGTAATTAATAGTTTCTAAAAACAATCCCATTTTACTATAATGCATATTATAATGAATATTAACAAAAATATAATGGAAACATTTTTATTCAAACCTGGTAACCATATGAAATGTATATCCTATAAATCCTTTATATTAAGGTACAAAAATACAAAACTCACTCTATATAGAAGATCCGCCCGGAACTATCCAAATGTGCTGACCATCCTGCCTTAAGCTTTCTATTGAGAGCACTCAGTGCTAATGGTGGATGAGACATGATGACATATCATGATAAAAGTAGAAATCATTTACTAAATTACCATATGCAAGCAGGTGAATAATTTCTCATAAAAACCTACAAAATAAAATAAAATAAATTATATATATATATATATATATACACACACAGTTTATATAACATAATAATAAGCCATGATTAACATAAGTAATCCATATTATATCACACTGTTCTATAGCTATTTATGTAAAAATGATTTTAACTCTCTTCTAAAGTGAATTATGTAAGCATGTGTTGTTAATGGTCACTAGATGTCAGTGTAAATTAATTCTGGCAATTGAGTTTTATCATGACTTTCATTTATGATTCTTATTCAGTTTTTTTTTTCTAAATGTTAGGATTTTGAAAAGTTAAAATAAATGACCCATGAAATTAAGAATACTTATCGGGAAAATAAAATGAGTGCCTCAAAATAGCATACAAATTAGAAAACAATGTATTGTAGCATATGTAGTTTATTATGCACACATCCTGCAACTTCTTTAAGTAAACTACTTAATTAAACTCATTTGTTAAATCACAGTTATTTATTGTGTTTGATACATTCTGTTTTTTCAGTTTATATATATAATGCAATATTTAAATTGTTTATTATGTTGAACTAGAGTTATTTATGTTTTCAATAATGTAATACATTTTTTTTTCACTAACAATTTTATTAAGTGCTATTTTTAACTTTTATGAGACGGTTTGATCACAATTAAAATTCTTATATTAGAATATTTATTTATTATCATAATAGTGGAAAATGAATAAATTCAGTTTTTAAAATTAATCTTTCCTTTTCTGTTAGTGATTGAATATGTAATCTATATTTTTATTGGTAGTTTCATAAACTAAATTATTTTGTGTATAAATGTACATATATATTATTGAAACCACTAGTTCACATAAATGGCTCGGAATCAGTATAATAATTAATAAATCTTAAACTGATAGTGCTAAAATGAAGTGGTTAAATGTTGGATTACTTACTTTAATACAGACTTTAAATATAGGCTAGATATATGATATGTTATAAACACAAAGTATGAAAAATTACACTATACTAAAATTACAAATTAATATCATCAAATATTTTTTTTAGTAAAATTAATAACCTTCTGTATAACTTCATAGTAACAGAAAGATTAATTCTTCAACATCATAATCCTTGAAATATTTTTAATTTTTCAATAGTTATTGTAATAGTCATTTTGTAATCTTAAAAAAACTATAATGCTTTATATAACTTGTAACTGTATCTTGGACTATTTCTATAATCTACATGAAATGTTGAATGTTTTTTGCAAAAATTCAAACATTATTTAAACTATTCAAATATTTTCAATTGTTAGTAATAATACACAGCCTAATGTATAACATAATGTTTCAAAAAGTATTATTTTAATTTTTTTTTCAGATGTTTCACTCATGTCTGATAACAGTATTAGCAAAAGAATTAATCTACTGACATTTAAACTTATGAATACTGAATTTAATATGAAGCTGTAACCAACTAAGCCATTCTGTCAATGGTAGGTATTAATATAGCTTAGTTTGTGATAGTGTTATCTTAAATTTAATATTAATAAAACTAAAGTTCATTGTTTCAATTCCCATGCTAGTTATGCCACTAACACCTGAAGAAAAGAGAGGATAATACCATTCTAAACATTGTGTTCTATGCTTATCTGTGTATTATTACTAACAGTTGAATGTATTTGAAACATTTAAATAAACTTTAAATTTTTCAAAAAAATATTTAATAATTAGACTATATTATTCCACTATCCAACATATAATTGCAAATAAAATCCATCATAAACTTTCTGATAAACTATATGCTCACTACTGACAACATCTATAAATAGTAACTGTTTTTATATGGATAAATTCACATGAAAAACGTCTGGAAATAAATATATGTTATATTTATTTAAATAAAAACTTGTTTTTGTAATGAAATTTTATGCTAAAAAGCAATATAATAAATTATCATTAGGATTTATTAAACACAGAATAAGTTGTGAATGTTTTGAAAATCCAAATATGTTTTTTTTTTTTTTTTTCAAATATGATATACTTGCATATATAAAGTAGTAGTAGCATCATTATTGTTTCTTCATTGAATTATTTGATAATGTAAAATCATATACTACTCTTAATTTTTTTGAACATGTTAAAATTATATAAAATTAAAATCCTGTGATGATTTATATATAAAGATTAATTTTGGAATAAAAAATTAATAATTTGTTACTGAAAAAAACATTCATGGTTTGTAAAAAAAAGATTATATATATATATATATATATATATATCTATATTTCCTTAATATACTTATATATATATATATATATATATATATATATATATATATATTATAACATAAATCATTAAGGAATAGTTTTTGAGTGATATTATTCTTTTCTCTCCTTCAGATGTTGTTTGACCTGTATTTATTGTTTGCAGAAAATAGTTATCATAATTAAAATTCTTTTTTTATTATTTTAAAGTGACCAATAACATTAGTAATCCCATTATTTGTAATCAGTTTACAGATAAGTCACCAATAATCATCAGATGATAGTCCAGCTAAATTTCATAATACCAGTTTTTTTTTTCAAATTGGCCATTTTTTCTACAGTCAGTACAATAAATATCAGAACAAAAACTGCTTCCATGAAATTATAAGTAAATGTGAAGAAACAACTATTAATAAAGTTTGCACCACTATTGGAAAATTATTAAAACAACATAAATCAATGATTAAAGAAGAAAAGACAAATTAAGTACAAAATACCAATAGTATTAATGACTCTATATGTTTGATTTGGGTAGGTCTATAGCATTGTCTAAAACTATCTGGTTGTCCATCAATATTTATTTGTATTATACAACCACTTCATGATGGAATGAGAGAAATGAATATTATTATAGGTAAAAAATTTGTAACATTTGACATTAAAATTTATGCAATGTATACTTGTTCAAACATTGTTTTCAATTTTTATGACAGAATTTTTGAAAATTTCTGTAGTGAACTTAATAAAACAAAGATCAAGATAGAATACAGATTTGAAGTTAATATTTCTAATTTGAATCAATAAAAAGTGACTTAAATTTAAGATTTATAATATGCTGATAGTTGTGCTATTTTTTTCCAGTTCAAAAGACAATTTATAAAATATATTTAACATTTTAAATGCAATATATAAAAGGTTTTGATGTGATGGTTATTGTTCAAAATCTTCATGTTTTACATCAGACAGTGTCATAAGAAAAATCTTCAGCAACTTTTAGCTCAGATGATTATTAACTTGAAAATGTAAACCAGTATAAATATGTTAGTTTTATAATTATAAAGATGATTTAGATGTTAAAATATATTACAAACTCCAATGTGCTTAGAATTTAGTAAATTATAAAGTATTTCATCACAAAGTAATAACTACTGAACTTAAATTATCTGTCTACAAAGCTGATATTTTATGTTACCACATGGGAATGAAATTTTGACATTCTATCAGAGCAATATAATAACATTAAAAAGTTTAATTTAAGGTTGTTCCATAACATTTTATAATTACAACAGTAAGTCATAAAACCAATGAATATATGTTTCAAAATGCTGGATTTTAGACCATAGGGTCCATTATTATGAAATCATATTTTCAATGGGTTGAACATGCAAAACAAATAAAAACTGCAATACTTTCTACAAGTCTTTTTATGTTGAACTTGAGCATAGTTTTTTTTTTTTTTGTGGGAGAGGTAAAACTTGTTTGCTCTGCAAGAATTATCTCAAAGCTACTTTTAAAGAAATACAATGTCAATTGTTTTATTGGGAAGATATAACAGAGAAAAGAATAAACTGGAGAATTGCAATTAGACATTGTCGTGAAGTATTTCTGAAAGAAAAGTTTTCTGCTAAAAAAATTAAAAGACAACATTTTAAAACATCACATAAACAGAAAAATGGACAAGAATATTCTAAATGATGACATATTTGTACCTCACAGATTGATGTGTATAATTACTAAAATCTGCCCATCTTTTTTTTTGTTTGGAGTTAAAATGCCATATTTATTTACAAATGGATGTTTATTATTTATTATTATATTTTGTTGGGAAAATGGGTAGAGCGAAATGAATTAAAAAAGTAAAAATTTAAAAAGCTGCTTACATGGCAATGGCAAATAACTTTATAAGCTAATCTAATGTAATTGTACATAATTCTTGGAACCACTCATTAACTTAGATCTTAAAAGGAAAAAAATACAATAATTAAGATGACATATAAATAAATAATTCTTTTAAATTTCTCTTAAATGTTGCTTAATTGGCTAGAGTATTATCATAAACTCACTATTGCAGATAATTGATTTTAATTCTAATGCTATCTGTTGCTAAAATGACCAACGTCAAGGAAAAAAACTAATACCAACTGAAATGTAATATTACTAATAGTTAATTCCAATTTTTAATCAAACCTTTATTTTTTTAAAATTATACAATATTTTATGTCATGTTACTTATAAACAAAATTCATAAGAATAGTAATTATGTGCTTTAATAGATACAGCATTTAATCTCTGAAATTAAAATGAACATATTCAATTTAAAAATAAAAGAGTAAAGTCATTTTTAATTAACAATGTGGCCTAGTGGTTAGCATAGCTGCCTTCCAAGCAGCTGACCCATGTTCGCTTCCCAGCCAATGCGTTTGACATATGAAAAACCAAAAAACCAAATAAGATTATCTAGATTTATTTATGATCTTGTTAGTAAAACTCAGTCAAAATAATGTTCTTGTTTTATGTATAATGGTTTTAAGAACATTCATATAACTGGAGCAGATATCAACTTATTTTCAATGCAAATCAGATAATAGAGAATAATCTTTATTATTTTTACAAAATAATTATAGCTCACTGCTGTGTCAAGAATAGTTACAACTTTTCTAAAATTTATTTATTATTTTAAAGCAGCCTACTACTTTTAGTAATCTTTCTCATTATTCTGTAACCATATCTACTTAAAGATGAGTGACCAAAAGGCATGAGATAAATCAAGCATATATTACCCAATTTTTGCCTGATCCTTTTATTCTCTAGAAGATTCTGATTTGTATTAGGATGGTAAACGATGGTCAATTAGTATAAAATCTAGATATGGCAGTATGATATCACTTCTACTTGGGTTTTAAAATGATTATGTAGTCAAGAAAAAAATTACATGCTCTATTATAGTTTTTTTTAACATTCTGTAATCATTTCATAAACCCAAAATAGCATAAAAATAATTTATTTAATGCAGTGCTGCAGATTTGGTAAAGTTGTCAAGGAATTGATTCTAAAGCCCAGGTCTATGTATCATGAATCATCTCTTACATCTGCTGCTTCAGTTTTATATGAACTCTTAAGGAGAACACTGATTAATTTTGTCCTGAATGTTTCAGTTTAGATATAGAGTGGTAGTGTGTTCAAAAACTAATAATTCATGGATCACAGCTCAATCTTGTCATTTCTAATATTTACATGTTATAAAGTAATCATTTAATTCTGTATTCATTTAATGCAGATAAAAATAAAATAAAAAATATTTATCTTATTTATTTCAGCATAGCTGATTATATAAAAAAATTTCAAGTCATTGTAGTGTTTTAAAAAAGAGTGTTAACTAAATTCATGTAGTGATGTCTGTTATTGAGTAAAACAAGTGAATTATTTTGATTCCAATCTATCAGTATACCAAAATTTCATCAGTAACCTAATAGATAAATATAAACAAAAAACTGCCACACTCTAAATCAGTAGTGGAGTGTTTTACAATCCATGCACCCAGTTTTTCCACACAAGGATTCAGATACGCTATGAAACTTTTGTGTTGCTGTTAACTTATGTATAAAATATTAATACAGATAAATGATACTTAGTATGTTTTTTCATAAAATAATAATGCACTATATATATATATATATATATATATATATATATATATATATATATATATATATATATATATATATATTTATATATATATATATATATATATATATATATATATATATATATATTCAAGTTTGTTTTGTTTTCACAAGAAATATAATGCTTGGATTTAAGTATACTTATTAAAGCAATGGAACATTTGTAAACTTGAATCAATTAGTAAGAAAACCTTAAGTAGATAATATATAGAACCATCAAAAGACAAAACAATTATTGGCACTATAGTGCACCAATACATTCCAAAAATATTAGACAAATTAAGGAAAATCTGAAATCAGTATAACATAAGAACAGCTTTCAAGAAATATACCACACTATGAAAAATTTTAACATCTACAAAGCCTAAACTTGAAATGCTGAAAAGAAAAAAAATTGCAATCTATGAAATACCATGGTAAGCCAATCATCCATTGAAAAGCACTTGAAAAAACACAAACTGATGATTATAAGAGAAAAAAACACATCTGTCTTATGTAGCAGACTATATATGTACCAATGAACATATGTTCAATTGGAAAAATACAAAAAATATTGAAAAGAGAAGAAAAGATACAAAGAACAAAATTAAAAAACTGCTCACATAACAATGGCAAAGAATCATATAAGCCAATTTAGTGTGACTATACATAATGTATGGAAACCATTAATCAATTTTGCTCTTAGGAAAAAGTGGAGAAGTCAGGAGGAACCTCATAGATAAGTATATGAAATTTCTACTGACTTGCCTTTGTCATGATGGCTCAGTTGGTTAGATTCTAAGGATCCATGTTTGAATCCCATGCCAGTATTGGTACTGATCAGACCAGAAACATCTGAAGAGAGGGGAGAATAATATATCTTAAAACATTGTGCGTATACTAACATGTTTTAGGTCCTATTACTAACAGCTGAATGTATTTGGAATATTTAAATACATTCAATACTCATATTAGTTTATGGAAATAGTCCAATATAAAAATACAACAGTCATGATTTAGTTTAGTTTTTAAAAAAAATTAAGATGAAAATAATTTTTATTGAAGAAAAGAAACAAACAAAACTGCAAGCATTCAAAAGACAAACAAAGCACAGTCAATCAATGTAAGAATGTTATTATAAAATGAAATTTAAAGCCTATTACAGAGATATTCTGGATTACATACATCAATTTTCCATAATTGTCAACCATATTTATAGGATGAATTTAGAATAAAAATCTTTCTTTTGTGAATGTGATTCACTGAAATTGAATTTTTGTTATATTTTTTTAATCCTAATAAAAATTGGTTTTATTATATCTAATGCACCATATCTACTAAAAGATCACCATTGTTATTCTAAATGAAACAAAGATATTGGATAGTAATTATATGTTGGATTATTTCCATAATCTAATATTAATTGTTAATTTTTCAAACTTGATTAAAACTTTTCATAAACATTCAACTATTTGAATACAGATTAATATATAATGCATTTAAAATGTCATTATTTTTTGGTCTGACAAGTGACATACTATCATAGAAAACAAACTTGTATTTTTAGATTTTAAATATTAAAATTAAGGTGACTCTTTAATCAAGCAGAATATTTTGTGAGACAACTCCTTATCTATGAATATCCTTCTGATTTCTTGACATTTTTCTGAAGGCAAGGTTAATGAGCGACTTCCAGACATCATGTGTTATGTGTTTATTTATCATTGTTATATGACAGCTTATTTGATTTTTCTGCTTTGTATGTTTTTCTCTATATCCAATATTTATTTATTTTCAAATTAAAACATTGGTATATACATAACCTGTTTCTTTAAAAATATCTGTTTTTTTTCTCATCACCAGTTTGTTCTATTTTAATCACTTTTAAATAAGATTACTGATTTAATTAATATCTATTCTTCCACAGTCACTTATTTTAAAAGTGCAGTTTCTTTTTTGTTTTTCAGCATGTTTAGTTTTTGTAGTTGCTATGAATTCTCATAATGTATTATAAGCTTTAGGAAGCTGTTCTGGTGTTATATTGATTGTACATTTTTAAGAACATATTCCTATCTGTTATGTATGACCAATAAGTGTTTTTTCTTTCGAGTTTACTGTTTGGTATGATTTTTTTCTTAATGGCAGGTGACTGATACCCATTCTTATGAAAGTTAGTTCTACACACACACACACACACACACACACACACATATATATATATATATATATATATATATATATATATAACTGAATATTTGTAAATACAGTAATTAACTAATTAAAAAGTATTTTATCCACTTAGGAGCATTTTCGATTATCCCAGTAATCTGTGTCAACTAAAGCTTTGAAATGCTAACTTTCCCACAATTCCATGATCTTAACATTTGCTGCTTGCCTGTCAATTAAATCATGTTTATATTTGTATATTAGCATAGCTTCCTTTATTTTTCTTTTATTGTTATTCTTTTCAATTTGCAATATTTTTACACTGTTAAATTGAAGTCAAAACCATAATGTTATGATTTATTATGGTCATAAAAAACAGATGCTGAAATATTATTATCTACTATGCAATTTTGTTTCGATTTCTGAACACGTTTTAATAATAGCAAGTGTTCTTTAGTTTTTTTTCCAATGTACATCTAGAATCACCTATATATACATTACCAAACATACATATCCATTTATAAATGACACAATTATTATTTATAAATGAGGTTTTATCTTTGAAGTTATTTAGTAATTTGTTTAATGTAGGAGGTGTGTAAAATGCAATGCCACATATATCTTTATAAATTTTCCTTATAAAATTTATTTGATAATTTGAAATACATGGGATTGATATCCATATTTTTTTATTAGCAGGAGAAAAAATATTATTATTAAAATTTTTATTTTTATATTTTGTATTAAAATATCTAATAACATTATATATGTGATCATGTTTGTGGCAACATTTAACAATTCATTCAAATATATTTAAATATTTTTGAATTTATCTGATGAATATTTAATTCACAGGCAAGCAGCAAACATTAAGATCATGGAATTGTGGGAAAGTTAGCATTTCAAAGCTTTAGTTGACACAGATGACTGGGATAACTGAAAGCGCTCCTAAGTGAATAAAATATTTTTTAATTATTTAGTTACTGTATTTACAAATATTCAGTTATATAATTACGTATATTGCTTTAAAAATACAGACATCGAATCATAATATTATATATATGTAAACAAATCTTACACTTGTTCGGTGGTTTTGGTGAAGCGCCATCTTTTGAACATAAATAACAAGTGATAGCAGGTTACGTGATTAACTTGTTTTTGTTTTTCATATATATATATACAAATTAGTGATTTCTAAACAAGCTTATTTTACTTTGTAATTCCATGTTTTGTATTTTGGTCATAATTGTCCATATATGATAAGTTTTTTTTTTTTGTTGTGTAAGTTATTTTTAAAACTAAAGTTTTGATTTTGCCAGAATGTTTGTAAAAATGCTTCATTATGTGGACATAGCAAAGCCAGACAAAATTTAGTAGTATTTATGATTGTGGGTTTAAGTTCTTTCATGGAAACATTGCTAATTAGTAATGACAGTAGTGAGCCCTAGTTATTCATTAATTTTGTTGGAAAAATTCTTTTTGTACTGAAAGTATGTTATTGCTAAGGAGAGAGTTAATATATTCATTGTGCTATCAATAGGGAAACTTGTTCTAAAGTTCAAGTTATAATTATAATTTAATCTTTTCCTTACAATAGACAATTCTTCATTACAGGATACTTTTGTGAATAAACTTTCCATCTCAAGGTTTTCGAACATGCCAGTTCTTTTCATTTTCATGTTCTAGATTGATTTTACTATGTACACTAAAGAACTAGGTACCTTCAGAAAAAAATTTGCCAAGTTTTGGAAAGATGAATTTCTAGAATCAATAATAGTTTTAATGAAATATAGTTTTTATGGATTTTAGGTAGATTATAAAAATAAGATATTTTGATGAAATGTGATGCTATTTGGATAATATTCTATTTTTAGTTTCTCATTATGTATCAATTGCAATTCTAAATATTGGCATATATAACAATAATAAATATAATTTTTTAAACAAAATATGAAATGCAAATTTTAAATCTACATAATTGTTTGGGATAAATAAGTATTATAATATTAACTGTTTGCCATTTCAATTGTTCACTTTGAAATCATCATTGTGGAATGTTTATTTTATTAAATATCATTTATAATATATTAGAATATTTCTATCTTTTTAGTAGAAAAGAAAGATAAACATCTTATTTAACAAATAATTTGCTCCTTTACATAAGTTTAATTTCATATACAATATTTTTCCCCTTCAGATGCACATTTAACATTAAGAATGTTTAAAAATATTTTTATCTCAAAAATAAGCAGTACAGTATATGGATAAGCAATGTCACAGAATAACATAAAAAAACTGAAGATTGCTTTGACTTGAAGAATACCTTTTTAATTTTTAGCATCTTATGTATGCTGAGAATTGTTTGTATAAATCCAGATTGATGTAAATGGAGTCATTTTGCACATAATTACATGACAAATATTAATGACAGTTAGGTAAAGATCAGTGTCATTAATTAATTTTTTTCACGTAATAAACATTTTATAATGTTCTAATGTAAATATTTTTTTTCCATCAAGTAGAGTATAAACAAAATTTCTGTAAAATGATATTTGTATAAATTGTATTAAATCAGTTCTATTATAATATAAAAATGTTCTTCAATATATATTGAAAAAACTGCATAACAGATATACTTCCTAATTTAGAGAAAAATAATTTGGAAGTAATATGCCTTAATGAAATATGAATATTCAAAATATGCAGTGTGAAAATTACTGAAACAAGTGTTTTTCTTTGCTGTGATACAATAGTGAAATATCTATCAGATTCTAGAGATCAAAATTCATGGATCACAGCTCAGCTTTGAATTTCTTAAAACTGCTGTAGTATAAATCATTTCTTATTATTACTAAACAAATTTATATTAGGTATAAAAAACTACATATGAAGAATCATTTTATCAATAATAACAACGAATATATATTATTGTAATATCTCACGAAAACAAGAAAAATATCATCTTAATAACAATTTGCTTTTCAAATTTTAATATCCATCATTTTCTTTTGTTGAATATTACAATCTTCAATTTGTCTTTAAGTGAAGGTAAAGATTACAATCTTTAATTTGTCTTTAAGTAAAAATAAATATTATTTCTACCTAACTATCAGTCTATATTTCTACTAGGGATATAATTACTATACAGAGGAAGTAGGTAAAATCTAAGAACCATATTGTTCAAGGGAAACAGGTGAACTAATATGTGGTCCAAAATGGTTTTGATTGAGAATCTAAATATTTGGTTATACTGCTGTTTTTTGTTCTCTATGATTGTAATTATATTATCATTTGTTTTAAATTATATTTACATTTATTTGTGTAAAAATGTTCTTTCTCAATATTTTCAAATTACTATTTTCTTAAAAAAAGTTGATTCAAAGATTATGTTATTAACTTTTATTGAACACTAAGGCAAAACTCTCCTTACAGTAAGGCACTCAGGGCAATCCAGAGTAATCAATGGATTCAGGAAAGTTTGTGCATAAAATACTCATCCAATATCCTCAGATTAGTTTTTATCTTGTGGCTTTTATCAGTAAGGTGGCTTGGATCTGAAAGTACAGCACCTAGATCTTAGAATCTAATGCAACCCTTCAAGCAGCCACCTAAAACTTTATTTTATTTTTTATTTTGGATTCAATGTTTTCCATTCAAGCTCATTAGCTTGTATAGTCATATAGATCTGAACTCAGTTCAGCATTCAAACTTTTGGTGTCTTTACTTTTTAGTAACCACAGTTACAATAATTTTATTGATCAGGATTGTTATTGAACCAATAAACAACACAAGATCATGACTCTTTATGCATACATAAGCTGTTTAAGCAGAGGGAAAATTATTCATACAGTAGCATCACTCAATGCATACCAGAATAATCAATAGATGCAGAAAGGCTTGGACTTTCTATCTAGTGCCTACTAATTCAATATCCCCAGACTAATTTTTAGCTTGTGGCTTTCTTCAATAAAAATCCTTGGTTTGAGAACACTGCATCTAGATCTTGGGATTTAATACAATCTTCCAGAAGCCAACTTTTATATTATTAGCTAACTATAAATTTTTGAGTCCAAAATGTCTTCAATTCAAAATCATTAGCTTGGATAGTGATATAGATCTGAACTCAGTTCAGCATCAATACTTTTTGGTGTCTTTGGTTATTTAAGTAACTGTAGTTGCCAAATCCTATTGGACAGGATTGGTATTAAACTACTAAACATCACATGATCACCAGTCTTTATGCTCACACAATCTGTTTACACAGAGCCAAAATTCTTTATATAGTATCACCACTCAATGCAAGCCAGAATAATCAATGGATGCACGAAGGTTTATGCACAAGATTTCTATCAAGTGTCTACTTATCAAATATCCTCAGGTCAGTTTCTAGCTGGTGGCTTTTATCAAGAGGCATCTTTGATCCAAGAGCACTGCACTTATATCTTAGATTGAATTTTAAATATTATTGTGTATTTATTTAGGACTCATAGCTTTATACCTAGGGTAAAAGGTGGTTTCTGGAAGGGGAATTAAATTCTAAGATCTAGGGGCAATGCTCTTAGGTCCAAGACTTCTCATTGATGAGAGCCACAAGTTAGAAAGTAGTATGCAAATATTGGATGATTAAGAACTAGATAGGAATTTTATGTACAAACTTTCATGCATTCATTCATTACTCTGGATTGCCATGAGTGGTGTTCCTGTATGAAAAGTTTTGACTCTGTGTAAACAGCTTGTGTAAGCAGAAAGAATGATAATCATATGATGTTTAGTGGTTTAAATTTTATTATAGCTAGTAAAAACTTTTTTCTTTTATCTCAATCGAAAATATATTATCAAAAATTATGTGAATGATTTTTTTTAAATTTATTTAAAATAATGAGAGCAGAATGACAAATTTATTTTGAATTATCAAAACATTTGATAAATATTACTAAAATAAAGTTATTACAATTATATAACAATAACGAAGTATTCGATTTATCAATGTAAGATAAATGTAATTTTAATTATATTATTTTAAAAGAAAACTTCCAAAGCTATTTTAGCTTTAAAATAATAAGGAAATACAGCAGTGTACTTCTTTATATCCATAATTTTTAGCAGCAATTTTATAATAAGTATTCTGTGGGTTAAGATGGAAAGCTGAGGCAGTAAAAAGAAAATGGAACATTAAAAAATGTGAAAGAGTTTTCAGATGAAAAAAATCATAAATTAGAAGAATTTAACAGTTCTAAATATCTTGATGAGATTATTAATACACATGGAAGCATAATAGAAAAAAAAAATAAGAATTAAGCTTTGATGAAAGGCTTTTGATAATAACTTTCCAATGTAATTTGAAAAGAAAAGTATTATCTAAGTGTCCTATCACTACTTACTTAATGATCTAAAACATGGACATTTAGCAGAAGAACAATGGTGAGACTTCAGACCATTTAACAAAGTATAGATAGAAATACATATTGGGGATTATAAGAAAGCATCAAAAGTGAAATACCTGAATGAGAGAATTAACAGGTATTATTGACAATGTGTAAATAAAGCTAGTCTGGATCTATTCTTAAAAGAATTGACTAGATGGACAATTGAAATATTAAACTTGATGTCAAAATTTATAAAATACTTAGAAAGAGGGCACAACTGAGGTGGATGAACAAAAAAGTAAGTTCATTGAAATGATGTGCAGATGATAATCTGTGAATTGGAAAAACAGAATTAAACTTAAAAAAATCTTTACATAGAAACAACACAATAATGTTTGAAAAGAATCATGATATAGATCAATAATTCACTTGCAGTAATATCTAATTGCCAAAATCAGGAAAACAAAAAAGTAGAAAAAATTATAAAGCTAGTCAGAAATAAAGAAATCAACAGCATAGATTTTATTTAGTCACAAGTACAATTTTAGTTAAGAATAATAATTTAAAGCTCAGTTATTATCTATGTATGTACCTTCACATACAAAACACATCAAATTTTATATGCTTACTTGTTTGTATATGTGAAAGCAACAATGGTTTAAAAAATAGAAATGTCTGAGCTCAATTCTAAATTTTAAATAAGTTCTAAGTATTGTATTTTTTCTACTTGAGGAAACTTTTTAAACACATTTAATTAAAGTTTATTATCATATATTCAAAATAAAAGTTTAAATTAAGTTTTTTTGGTAACTATGTTTTTTGGAAAATAATGCAATTAGTGGATTATATTTAAAACTAGTTTATATGTGTATTTGGTAAACAGCATGGTCTTCTTTATTAATTCTATACAAAGTAAAAAATATATAATAATTATTATAAATTTATGCAAAGGCCAAAATGGCTTATGTTATATATTCATTCTTCTATTAGCTCTAAAATGAGTGCGTTTATTATTTTCCTGTATTTCTTTTTTTTTTTTTTTTTAGTATTAGCTTGGAAAAGAACCATTGACAAGCATCAGGAAATATAACTTCAGGCTTAGCTAAAATATTTACCAAGTGGAAAAGAAGTCATAAACAATTAAATAAAAAACCTATAAGATCCCTATTTTCACAGAATGTTGGCCTCATTTAATGGTATTCTGAGTTACCTATTTATATCCAAACTAATTACAAAGACTAGTCAAAATATGAAAATTTACAAGAAAATGGCATTTATTAATTATGGTACCTTGTGCAAGAAATATCAAATTGTTGACAATATTTAAATACTGCAAAATTCAGAAATGATTTAAAGGAATCCTCAAACATTGGCTATAAAATCTTTGCTTACAAACTACATAGCCAAACTGTAATTTATTTATATATAAATCTTTTTTTACACAAATGTTTTTTTTTTCAATCCTTTAACGATTTAGCAATAAATTATCAGTGTAATTTATTTTATTCTCACTCTTACTTTACTTTAAAAAATGTTATATACATATATAATTGTGTATTTCCTTAATGATACAATAATCTTTTTATATTATATTTTTTATTATTGTTAAAATACATTTCAACATCCTTAAGAATAAGCAATAAAATGGAAAAATGATGAAAAAGTAATTTTGTTCCTCATATTCTTATGTAGTTATTCAAAAACTGTTGTGAAACAAATAATAAAATAAAAAAACAGAAAGATTTTTGAAATGTTGTTGACACATTCAATTGTATATTATCCGGTATATTACTTTTGGAATCTTCAGAAAGAAATTATTCCTTTATCAATGGATAGAAAGATGATTTTATATGTAAAGAAATTGAAAGATTTTAAGTTAAAATAAGTTTGCTAAATACAGTACAAATAATTTATCTTTCTAAATATATTAGAATTAAGATTAAATGCATGCCATAATTACGAGAATAGAATTAAATGTGTGTGTTGAAATCTTCTTATATTGCAGAATTCAATTCATTAAGTGTTGCTGTAAAAATTAATTGAGGTATTAATTTTGAAAAACTATAAAGATATTAGAAATATCTGAAATTATTTATGATACCATTTTACCACAGCAAAATAAAATTAAAGAGAGAAAAAATGTTGAAAAATTAGAATTTATTTTCATAATAATAATGTAAAATTTATTACTGGTATTGCATATTATGTGGATTCGTCACAGATGAATATAAGTAGAGTGATTTAAAGAATTAAGTGCTGAATTGTGTTTTCATTTACATTGTAATATAATACTTACTATAATGTAACAATCTATTATTTGTTTATCAGTGAATATATGCGGGATTCGAACTCAGACTTTCACACGACCCACTACTCTCTGTGCCATCTCATATTGCTGACCCACCTGATCACACACGTGTTGAAAAGATAAATAATCACCAGTATACGTATTTCATGCTAAACCAGCAATCATCAGTTGGTCTAGATTACTATCCTCATATATATATATATATATATATATATATATATATATATATATATATATGTGTGTGTGTGTGTGTGTGTGTGTGTATGAGGATAGTAATCTAGACCAACTGATGATTTCTGGTTTAGCATGAAATACGTATATTGGTGATTATTTATCTTTTCAACATGTGTGTGATCATGTGGGTCAGCAATATGAGACGGCACAGAGAGTAGTGGGTCGTGTAAAAGTCTGAGTTTGAATCCCACATATATTACATATATAAATGCAGGTTTAAGCCTGTACAATATATTTATTTATCAGTGAATATAAATATACTTACTATTATCCAGGTCCATCAGTAAAATTAAGAGAAGAGTTTACCATGGATTATTTCTAATTGCTTTCATGGACAATTAATGTAGTGTTATACTTATGATCCTTATGTTGTTGTATGTAATATTGTTTTACATGGTTTGAATTTTTAATGAACAATCTAGGATTTTCTTATATAATGAATAAAAAAATGTTAAAATATTTAATGACTAAACAGATTTGGGTTTGAAATATGAAAAAAAATATTTGAAACTAAGTATTTTTGATACAATATAGTATCACAATCATAGAATTTGCTTATTGATTGTATCATCACAGCTTTACAGGTTTTAATATTTTTTTTGTTTAAAATTCAATTTTCTTATATGTTTTTGATTATATATGATTACTATAGACTGATAATATGAGCACATATATTTTTGAATACTTTTATAGTTTGAATCTATCCATAATGCAATTCAATTCTTATACAATTAGACTGTTTTATGTAATATGGACAATATTATGATAATGACCTGAAATTATTCAGAAAATTTAAAAATATGAATAAGAAATCATGCCAACAATAAAATAATGAATTGAAATATCAGGGGTAAAATTCATTTCCAAATCAGTGTATTTCAAAATCATGAACATGCACACACACAAGTTGCATTTACAATAGTATATGTAATGTGATAACAACATCGTTAGAGTTATGTTAGAATCAACCATTAAATTTTTATTACAACACATGAAATATGATTAAAGAAAAAAAAGCTATAAATTCCAATCTTTATTATCTATCCTATATATAGATGAAAGTGCAAATCAGATAGTAATTCTTCATAAGTGTGAAGATTTCATTTAAATATAATTATTAGAATTTAAACTTGTAATAATGATTTTAAATTATATATTACTTCATTACAACCTATCTGAAACTTATTTATAAAATGTAAACAGAGACTGCATTTCATTCTAACAATTTAAATTTATACTCCTTTGAAAATCTTTTATTTAAAAGCATGTCTTTTTATAGGACAGATTTATTTAATTGGGAAAATATTTACAAAGCTGTTATATTTTCAATCTTCACCATATAAAATATTAATTTCTAATTTAAAACTTTTTCTAAAAACTTGGATATTATAGTACTAAAAGCAATTTACTTTTACTTTAAATAATTAAAACACAATTACAAAATATTAAAATTTTAGTGTGTAGAACATCCCAATTAAAAATTATTTTAAAAAATACCGAGAAAAAAATCTGTGTAGAAACTTTTTATTATATATATATATATGTGTGTGTGTGTGTGTGTGTGTGTGTGTGAAAGGAAAAGTAGGAATAAAGACAATTTTTGTAGATATTACTGGAATAACAGTTAAGGATTAAATAGGTTTGCATTTAAAAAAAAAATTATAAATCAACATTTGAAAAGGTCTAATTAATATTTTATCAATTCTGATTTTGAAATTAAAATAAACAGGTTTTTATATTAAGTGCCACTACAAATCGACACTCAGTCTACAAAATTGCAAAAATTACAATGACTGGTATGAGGACATCACTAGACATATGGTCTAGCTCTAAACAAGAAGAATCTTCAATGGTCACAGTGATAATTTGTTTATGTACTGCAGTCTCATAATAAATTTTAAGATGTAATCTTATGCAGACTCTACTAATTATAATTTGCTTGAACCAGATGGACACTTTGTTAAGATTAGAAGAGAAATTAAAACAGAAGCACTTAAGTATGGTTTAAATATTTATTATATTCATTTTTTATACTACCTTCTTTCCCAACTCCCTTTTTCAGAGCACTCCAACTGACTCGATCTGAAATTTAATAAGAAAGACATATACATCTTAATTCCATTCTTCTCCTTTTTTTAATATAGTTCATTATTAAATATTTTATATCTTTTCCCTGAGGGAACATGTGTCACACAAGGCTAATGAATAATAGCAATTCAGGTTTATTCTGGAGGCCTATTCAAATAGGTGTGACTGAAGGTCAACTTACTAATAAGAAGAGTCAGTATCATTCACCACCCAAACCCTCTACATTTCATGTTAAATAATTATATACAATCCTTAATGAATGGTTCAAGTGTCCATTGTTTACTTACAGCCATTTAGCAGCTCATTTACAGGTTATGACATAAGTTTCCTGTGTTTGCTTATTATCAGGATCATTAATAAATCACTCCTCATTGTCTTTCCAGATTGAGCAGTAAACATTTTGGGGGCTCAGAACTACCCACACTTATACAAAATTTTAATTACTAAAAAGTAGTAAAATAACACCATACCCTTTTTCAATTCATCCAATATAACATAAAAAACCCTCTTAAAAACCCCATACTCTACTGTTAAAGCTTTTTATATAACAAAGTTAATGGAGTCTAGAATTATATTATACCAATCAGAATAAAAGTTCTTTAAGTAAAAACTTATACTTATTCAGATTGATAAGCTGTTTCACTTTCTTCATGTGGGTAATATCCTTATATGAGTTCAATCCTAAAATTGCTGGTGTGAATCTTTTGTTTTGTCCAATGGCTTTTTATGTATCCAACTAGTTTGCTAAATACATCCTTTTTCTAGCTGATGATTGCTCTTGTGGTTCCAGATAAGATTGTGAGACATATTTCACTGAGAGAAAAGTTTTTGATATTTTATAGGCAGAGAAAGTTTGGATAACAAAAGCAAACTTGATAATTTATATATTTTTCAATGAATAGGATTTTCACCTAGTTGTTTCATTTTAGATCTATGTTGACACTTCTAATTTCTGTCTTTTTATTCTCATTACATTTTGAATTAATGGCAAAGTTATGTTTCCATTAGTGCAATAGATTGACTCTAGCAATATATTTAATTGTAAATACTTTTAGTATCTCAAATTTCAATAATAGAGTTAATTGCAAAAATCTATAATTTCCCCCACTCCCCAACCCACATTTTCCCAAGAATTACAATAAAAAAAATTGTTAAAGAAAAAAAATTTCAAGATCTAATTTTATGTTGAGTTATAATGGATTTAAATAAATTAAGAAAATAAAAAAATTCTGATTTCTTCAAAATAAATAAAAAAAAAAACTTTAAAAAGATTTTAGAAACTAATATTTTAAAATATTTTGATAAAAATGCACTTTTTTAAAAAAAAATGTATGCACACTTATATATATATTGTACCCTTACTTCTCGATGTATAATATAATTTGAAATACGACTAGCTCAATTGAATTATAATGCTTAATTAAAATTTGCATATTTATCTTTAATTTACTTTTATACTATGATATTCTAATTAAATTTATTATCAATTATCAAAATCAATATACTTCTTTATTATGTATTAATTAAATAAGTATTTATCAAAATCATGAGACTGTGAAGTAAAGTTACAAAGCAATAAGTAGATTTACATTGAGTCAATATCTTCTAAGACATTGTCTCAATGGCATAAGAATACTGTCACCTCCTTATTAACTTACTACTACCTCTACAGCATTCTTATGGCTTTTAAATAAAATAAACTATCTTTAATAATAATAAAATAAATAAATCTTAACTTTTAATTTTTAAAATATAATTAAATAATCTCAGGTTCTTCTAATTATCTTAAAGTAATGATAACTCATGTAAATAAGTATGATATGGGATTTTATATCAAACCTAAATACACCTAACTTATTTCAATAATAATAATAATAATACTAATCTTAGGGTATAACTTAATCTTATCTATTTCTGTTATATCATCAATCATTAAATAAATAATCACATGTATATCTTTTATTTTCATATAGTATCTTAATTTTGGAATAGATCAAAATCTTACAATTTAATAATCTGTGGCAATAAATAATATTGTACTCTTATAGTTATAATTATGCATGATAATTACTCTATGACCATTGTAATATGATGTAATAATGTCAATCAATTCTCATAAATGATAATCAGGAAAATATTGTATTTATTTCTAAAATAATATTAATAAATTCACATTGTGCAAATATTATGTTTCTTCAAATTATCTGCTGTCAAATGCTGTGGTGCAAAATAATGAACTCGACACACTTTTAAAACAAATTAAACAAGTTTATTTACATTAACTTCAACTAAAAATTTATTTACAATATTTACAGTTCAAAATTATGAAAACAAAGAAAATAAAAATAAGAAAATAATAATACAATATGTTTACACTGTTATTAACTCATACTCCTAATAAGTAATTATACATTCTTTAAAATGCTGTACTAATAACATTGAAGTATGTTTTCAAAACTTAGACTTTAAATAAATATCAGTGAACTTCAATTATTACACAGAAAAATTTATGTAAATAATATTTATGTAGCATATGTAAACAATTAAACTTTACTAATTAAATTGCTACATCACTTAAGTATTACTGTTATTCATTTCATCATGTACTAGTATGTGTTCACTTTACTATTAGCATTACTCTAATAGCATAATATAGAAACTAATGTATCTTTATAATGTAATAACAAATAATTGATTATAATTTTATATTTCACTTATTGCAATTCATGCTACATGTTTTATCAAATATGCATTACATATATGTACTGTTAAAATAATAATATTTAAATTATTCATCAATTTCAAATTCATAAAGTATTATATTAGATAAATTCTATGATTCTTTTCTATGTGAAATTATTACTTTACTTTATGTGTTATTCTACTCCTTCTTAATAACTTTCTATCTACAAAACATCCTCTAAAACTTATTTAAAATTTCCGGAAAAACAACCTTCAACTTTAAATAAATACTAATTATCCAAACTATTTATACTTCGTCATCTATTTTCGGTAAATCTTTAATCCAACATAAACTTCTACATAAAACTTAACTTAATTTATCCAATAAAACAACAGTAAAATATAGACTTTTAAATCTATTCCTAACTTGCAAATAAAATAATTACTTATAAATAATAAATATAATTTTAATACTATAACATAAAAAACAATATCAAAATTTATTAACGAAAGAATCATATAATTATTTCTAAGCTTCTTATGTAATGTTGCATCGTATTTATTTCATAAATTCAAATTATGCATATTTAAATAAAACTGTCACTGCCAATATAATGTGTGTGTATTTTTAAAAATAATCATACATTCATTCAAACAACATAATATTTGGTTGATCTAAAGAAAACATATTAAATACATCAAAATTATTATTATTATACAATTTTTACCATAGATAATGATTTAATGTCCAGTCCATCTTCCAATATTCTTCGGAATTACAGCTTCATAAAATAATTCACATTTATACTCACGATCATTCTTTAAAATATTCTGTGTTATATTAATTATAAAATAAACTCATGCAATTAATCATTATATTATTTTTTAGTTATTATTTAAAGATATGTACCTATCTTATTTTAATAGATTAATAATATTTAATTTTTATATTAGATAAATAAAACAGAATTCATATTACGTGACTCCAGCGATGTTTTCCTTTTCACCATAAAGTTTTTTAATCCTAAGCACATATTCACTAGAACACCATTTCCTGTTTCCGGTCCATCACGTGTTTTTTTAAAAGTTTATGAAAAAACGAAAATGTTCTTTTTTAAAAATAAGTTCCCACAAGAAAATAAAATAAAATTAAAATAGTTTATAGGATCCTGGTTTAGTTCTTTTAAAAATATTATTCAAAAGTTATTATTTTAATTTAGTCTATAGTTTATAAAAATTTATATTTAATTATTTTTAAATTAACTTGGACGTCCACATATTACTTGCACATTCCATAACCAAAATATCCAGGTAAGAATAAGCTTCTTTATCTATAAACGACCAGCGTTTAAATTATTTCAATATAATAATTTTTATTATATTAAGACTTTTAGTTAATATATTTTCAACTTATTTGCCTTTCAAAATTGTCAACATTCAGTCTTTTAAACATAAAGACTTAACAAGGCAAGTATTTATAAAACTACTTTCATTTTTTAATATCTTTACTTAAGATATACCTTTAAATTTATAGCTTGCAAAATACTTTCTTTATAAAGAAGTATTTTATTCTTTAAAATATCTATTTTAAATAATCAATAGCAATTAGCTTTTAAAATTATATACTGTCCAAAATATTACTTTTCTCCATCTCGTAATTATCCGAACTAATCCAGCGTTTGTCATACTTTTAGTATAAAGTTTCCGATATATTTTCACTATATATGATGTTCCCATGACCATTTGCTTGTAAATTGAGCTCAATAGAGACGACCGATAGGGAAAAAATTAAGTTAATACTGCATATTTATCATTTAAAATTTCTATAACTTATTTTCAAGACACTCTTATAATTTTGAAAATGATTTTAAAAGCGTCTATAAATTTACGTAGCTATTTTTAATAACACAATTAACTTGAAAAATCAATCACGAAGTCCTCTCCTAACAATTGAATTGAGCTTTTATACCGGAAGAAACTTCCCATTTGATTGGTAGATTAAACAATCAACTTTGCTGGCTTATTTACATATTTACCAACAACACAAAATTAAAAATAAATAATGACTTATTTAATATTTAATATTTATTACATTATTAAATTTCTAAAATAATCTTTATCGTTTATTTAAATCTATTAAACATTTTTTAAAAATATTTTTACTTACTTGATTTTAATTTTAACTTTTATAAGATTATTTAAAATACACTAAGTCTTTTTATACGTTATATTTTTAAAGCAATATTTTAAAAATCAGATTTAATATTCTACATTGATTTATCTTTATTTTTATCTCGTGATAGCTCACGTATTATTTATAAATTTTATAACATGATTTTTAAAATAGTTATGCAACTTTACTAGATAACTTCCAAGCATGTGTGTGTATATTTAACTAACATCTGTTCTTTACAACACAAGAAACGCTTGTCATCGTCTAAAAATAAACTAACAATTGCATTTTTTTAAAATAAATATTTTTTAAATAAATAAGATATTATAATAGATTTTAAAATAATTATCCAATATTATTAAAATCAAATATTAGTCTTCTATTTAAGTACTTACAATAATTAAAATATTTATATTCTTTTATAATATTATTTTATCAACAATAAATATATGCATTTAATTTTAACTTGTCTTTTAAACACTTTTAGCTTTAAATACCTATTTATTAAATATATTAATGCAGTATTGATTATGGCCATTTTTCCCAACTATATATTATAATCATCATCATTTAAAATGTCTCTCTCTATATCAGCACAATTTCACATATCAAATACTCATAGATTGCTTTAATTAAACCTTTTGAAATATTACCATAAGCAAAATTAACATCACATATTCAAATATATCTTAAATTTAAAATTTTTAATAGATTAGCACAAAAATTAGATGGTGACCCATACAAAAGGGCACAATATATATATATATATATATATAT
>JAQFVV010012755.1:541006-656006 GCA_028023455.1 Epiperipatus broadwayi | reverse complement strand
AGTTATAGTGTAATTGCAATACATTCATTTATCGCTCCAATAACTTAAGTTCAGATCAGGCAAAATTCAAAATATTTTTCAAATTTGAATGTTGTTTAAGTTTTCTTTCAGATATTTGCTCCATTGTTAATCTATTGAATATTGATCTGTAAATGGGATCTAGTTATGGAAAGATACTCCAACATACACTAATTAGGAATTGAAAAACAATTTTATAATGCCCTTTTGTGGAGGCTGTTGAAAAGTTCTAACTTTGCAATGGAATGTGTAAAAGTTGTTCTACATCTTATCTATCGATTTATACTGTAATAAAAACAATTCGTAAGTGAAAATATATAACATATGTCTCATTTACTATAATATCATTTACTATTTAAACGATCTATTTAACGTTATATATATATATATATATATATATATAGAGAGAGAGAGAGAGATGTGTGTGTGTGCATACACATAAAAACATTCTAAATTGAAATTGAAAATATATAAACGGCATGAGACCTGCACTTTAATAAAATGACCTATTGTTTTACTTGTTTACTTTTGAATGTAAAAAAAAAGGAAGTTTTTCATTTATGTTGTCTTGTCTGTTCTCATCATAGGAAAAAAAAATCTTTACAATTCATCAATAGTCTGTTTTGAAATAATCAAACTTGACATGTTATATACTCAGTCCAATAAATTCCTGACACTAAAAAAAAAAAAATAATATTAAATATTTAATAAAAGTTTAGCTGGCATGTTGTTTTAAAACATTTCATCACTAGATTTTTTAGAAATATAGTGAAACTTCTTTAATTCCATTTTTTAACTTAACTACAAGGTATACAATTTAAACCCGATTCCCAAAAGATCTTATATTATATTTTATATACTTTTTTTTTTTGCATTTTTGCTCTTTTCATATCACAGTGATCAGTAAACAACGTGATGAATGTGGGATAACCTTGTTTCTGTAAATATCTTTTTTATTTGGAAAAAAAAATGAAATTCTATAATTGTGATATATTTTATTTCATTTTATAAACTACATTTTATATATAACATGAATAATATTTTATAATGTTATAAATGTTCCTATTTTATACTCAACTTTGTATTTAATTTATTTTTTATTTATTCTTTTTAATATTTCAAAATCGGATCTTACATATGTGATATCTAATAATACATTAAATACATTATTATATTGAAAAACCGCTTTATAAATAATTAGAATTTCTTACTTTTTTCAAAATATTTTTCTTGATCATCTTTGCTTTTTCCATGACAAATATGTCCATTAATATATCTATTTAGAAAATACTAACTCATGGGTTTTAACAATGGTCATACTGCTGAATATATATCTAGGAATATGATTTTTTGTGTCTCTGAGCTTTGCCAGTTCCAATTTAATTATTATCTTTGTACAGATTGAAAAAGGACATTTAGAACAATTGAAGTATTAAACTAAATATCAAATACATAAAAGTGTTAGACTGATTTATTATATTATAATTTTGTATTTAATTTACAAGGGATGTTAGAGAAATACCTGAAACAATATTTAATCAGCCAATTCTAAAACAATAAGATGCACTAACATAACTTTTTATTTAAATACTCCATTGATATTTAATTACAAAAAACTGATTTATAATAATAACTATGCGTTCACATTATTAGTGATGAAGCCCACAACATATTATAATTATATTCATTGTCAATCTATCAAACTATATTAACCTGGAGCATTCCCTATCTAGGAATTAAAAAGCTAGACAATCATTTATCAATTAGTAAGAATTAGATAGATTATCATGTAAATGCTTTCATAATTTGATAAATTTTTAGATTGGTAGCATAATAAATAGATATATTGCATATTGTTGTCATAGGGTTTTTAAAGAAAATTATGTCATGTACATGTTACTATTTTTTTTCCTAACAGTTCTTTTAACATTTATTACTTGAGCAACTTAGTGTATGATAGAGTAATGGAATGAGTTCCAGAATTATTTTTCAACTGAATAATATAATTCACTGAATGAAATTGTTAAAACTTCAATATGCCTCTAGATTGCTTGAACATTACATAATTTCCTAGAGAACTGGTCATAAAATTGTATATACTTTTGAATAGACTGCAATATTCAAGATCTTCTGTATATAAAGAGAGTGAAGCTGAAAGAGTATAGCTATGGGGCATTTAAAATATTTTATATAGATTTCAACTAGCATTATGCATTGTTTCTATTTATTATTGTTATATAATCATTATTTTAAGATATTATTACCAAATAAATAATGGTTTAATAATTATAAAGCATTCATTTTAATACAAATTTGCAGTATAAACAATGGAAAGTTGTTTTATACATATTTTTTATAATCATTACCAATACTTCTCATTATTAATGCAGATTTACATATCAATTCATCAAACATCTTTGATTATTTTTAACTTTTACTTTATTTTTTAAATAATCACAGCTGTTATTTTGTTTTAAGATAGGGTCCCCAATATTTTTAAAAAAAGGACCATATAGACAAATTTCTTGTGAATGGCATGATGAAGAAAATGAATTTTGTAAAGAAATTTTCAACTTCCAAGCACAAAAACTGTCTAAAATTTAAATCACAATCATTTATTAAATTTAAAAACTGACAATATATTAAAAAATAATCAATTTGCTGTTTTTTTATAATATAAGGTTTAATATAAGACCTATATTTTAAAACAATAATGTAGACAATATGATATAAGTAATTGAATTTTTAGTTTAACATACTACATTTTTGAAATAGTTTGTTTGCAATGATATATAGTTCCAGACATAGGTATCATTTTTGTAGAATCTTTATATAAAAATCAAATAGTAAATGGAAGGTGAAGCAAACCAAATCTTCAGTAAATTTTATGAATTTTGCATTAGAGTGCACACAGAATTGCAACAGGCTTAATTAAGCTAATAATTCAAAAGTTTCAAGTATTATCAACTTTTAAACCCAATCCAACTTGCATGTATAATTTTATTGATGATAGCAAATAATTACTTTAGTGATACCATTCTTTTCTTAAGTATAGGTGCCTTTGATAAGTTGGCTTGCATTCAAATTTTTAAGTCATGAAAATGTAGTCAGTTTAAAAATATAAATAATGGTTACTGAGTATATACATGCAATACAATGTTGAATACTAGTAAAAAACAAAAGCTAAAAGTTTTAGTTGGGATTTGAGTGTTATTATCATTCAGAATTTCATTAGATAACATTTATGTAAAATGATTATTTTTCTTAATGCATTTATTAAATATAAGTTGGTATAGTTATGTGATGCTTCTGTTTAATAATTTTCTCTGTTGACATTGACAACTATTAGAATTTTAGCTTCAACAAAAAAAAAAAAAAAAAAACTTTTTTTTTTTTTTTTAAATTGAGAATCACTTCTTCATGTCACATGTAATGTGTAAAAAAGAGCATTTTGATTTGAAATGGTCAGGGTTAGTAAGAGTATATTCAATTTTGCATTTACTTGATGTTTATCTTCAAAGATGTTATAAAATAGAAAAAAAAAGAATAAGCTTGAGATAATAAACCATGACAATCATGGATAAAAATAGAAAACTTTACTTTTTAATGAGGAAATCATAGCAAATAATCACACAAGTAAATCTTATAATTTAGATCTTGTGCGATATCTGTTATACAGATGATCTGGTTTGGAATGTGGGTAAAGTAAAAGGTTAAAACATTTTTAAGTTCTAATTTGGTTTATACTATTTTTTCAGGAAGAGACTCCAGTCAATTTAGTATATATCCATTCAATAATGATCAGAAAATGGGTATCAGACTATTTTTAGCTAGGACTAAAAAATATAAATACCAAAACAAAACTGATAATCATAAATAAATAATGATTTTCTTTCACTGTTCTCATATTATGGGTTGTTGGAATGGTTATATTAATGACAAAGATTTGTTATTGCAGCTACCATAATAATAATGAGTAAAGAGTATTCATTGTTTGTAATGAATTATTTTTTAAATATATATTTATGTTTTTATTTTTTATAAAAATTTATTATTTATTGGTTTAAAAAAAAGCCAAATCATAAAACACTTTCGTTTTACTAAATAATAAACTATAGATTAAACTTAATTTTTTATGCATTTTGATTCTACCAAATAAAATCAAGATCATATATGATTTTAATGAATAAAATTTAGAAGTAAAAAAAAAAAAAAGATCAATATTAATTATTTGTACAAGTAAATAAAAAAAATAATAATAATTATAGAAAACATCTATAATTATGTGTGTATACATGCACGTAGTCATAAGTGATTTATAAACATGTACTTAATATTTAAATTCCTATCATACATTTATTAAATATTATTTTAAATATTCTTGACTGAAATAAAATATTTTTTTTAAATAAATGAGAAAAATACAATAAAATTAGTGGTTTGCTTTGAAACACTATTGAAGTTAAAATCAATAACTTTATTGAAGTTTAAATGATTAAAATAAAATTTTACATATTTTACTAGCTCATTATTTGCTTGAAAAACAATTTAAATTCTAAACCTAATAATATGTGTATAAAGTGTGAAAATGCGCATAGTTATATAAATAACATTCTCTATTTATTACATCAAAGAATTTAAATTACCTGATGTTTTATTCTGCGTTATTGGTTTTTTGAAGATATCCTGCAATGCAGAGAATATAATGTTGGACAATTTAAAGATTTCATTGGGGAAAAAATTCTTTTAAAAAATATTATTTATATTAATAAAGTGAAAGTCTTATGAAATATTGTGTAAATAATTATTATTTATTTCTTTTATTGTTTTTTTTTTTTTTTTTCACAAAAATCAATTTTTATTTGCTCTGTCTGACTAAAACAATGATGTATGTGGATGTATAAATATATAGTGATGTAAAAAAGCTTGTTTGTTTGTGTACTTTGGTATTATTCCTGCTATGATATATTTCTCAGGTGATGTATTATTTTAATTTTGTAATATGTTTAAAATAATGCCTCCAAGGAATGTTCAGACAAACTTAATCAATAAAATTTATCTGCATATCTTGAAAAGACATTATTTTAAATATATCACACACTTACATTACTGGAGTAACACATCATATCACATGTAATACCAAACTTCAAATCTAAAAAAAAATGCAGATACTACATAAAAACATGTAGTTGTGAATGCACTTTTTTTAAACTTTTATTACAGTACCTCCTCCCCAAGCATACTATGGCACTTTGTGCAATCGTAAACACCCTCCACATGTATTACCAAATATCAAATCTAAAAAAAAAACATATACATCTTATTTCCAATGATATGAAAAAGAATCCTGTAATGTTTTTTTGTAAATGGCAAAATATACCATAAAGTTTAAAATTACATATTTTTTAACCTAAAAAAACAATGAACTGTAAGTAAAGTTTTAGCTTTATTTAAATATTGCAAATTGTACGTTTAACCTTATATTTTAAATATTTAAAAAACAAACATATATAAAGTTTTAGCAAAAAAAAAACAACAACAAATATATTGTACCTTTGCTAAAAAGATAATCTAACCTAAAGAATCTCCAGATAACTATGGAATAAATATCACAACTATAATCCAATTATGTAAAGAATTGCTATTATAGGCAAATACTATTATGACTAACAAAATTAATATTTCATAATAATTAAATATAATAAACTAACAAAGTTTAAAATATAATAATAATTATAACAATAATAAATAGAGTTCCATTTAAATACTCATCCCATCTATTCTATTAATAATTTAAATTACAACTATCTCATTAATTACAATTAAAATATAGTTCTACTAAAGTAATAAAAAAATATGAAACTCTTCACATGAGACATTCAGCAACATAAATGGCTTAACATTGAGGATGTATCTCTAAAGATATTCTCTTCTAATGGCATAAGAATATTACAAAACTACCTTGTAGTACTCTCATGTCTTTAAACACACATAGAATAAACCTAACTTATAATTTATCAAATTCATTATAAAAAACAATAAATTAGTTGCTAATCTTTTATAAAAATAATATTGAAATCTAACATTAACTGATAATTCTTATTCATCATTACTTTATACTAATCTATATTTATTTAATATCTCAGGTTCATTTCTAATAATAATCATAAACAAATTAATTCTGTGTAGTTAAATATAATGAGGGATTTTACATATATTTCACTATTTTCACAAAAAACAACAACAAACAATTTGAATATTTTAATGGATCCTTAAAATAAAGTCATAAATTTATTTGACTATTAAATGCCATCCAATAAAACATAAGTAAAATCATAAATTTGTGTAAACATTATCTAATATTTTATTTATTTTATGTGGCAGTCATAAAAAATATTATATTGTCAATATAATTGCAACATTAAATACTTTAAAATTGGCATTGAATAATTTTATATAATCACCAATAGTCAAGCATTGGTGGCCAAGTGGTCAGCACAGCCGCCTTACAAGTAGTTGTCCCAGGTTAGTGGGTTTGCTTCCCGGCCAATGCTAAGACACATGAAAAAAAATTCAATAATTATGTCTTCTATAATAATATTAATAATTATGATAATATACTTTTATTAATCAATTATGTGTAATAATAATATTTTAAATATTTTTGGCAAAATAATGTGCAAACAATTAATGTTTCAAATCATTAATTTTATAGATCATGTGTATGGATACCAAGAATCAAAGAAAATACTCTGACAAATCAAACTCTCAAAAAAAATATATATATAAATTTTAAAATATTATCAACTTTATTATAATTTAACAACATTATGATTATAACACAATAAATTTAGAGAAATTAAAAATATTTACAATCTAAAATAGCATAAAAATTATTTAAAATTTAAAACATTTATACAATAAAATGTAATAAATAAACAAACATAAAATAGGCTTTATTCTGACTATCTAATATGAAAAATAAAATCATACAATATATTATAACAGTAATATATTATTTTACCACAGGATAACAAAATTTATATTACCACTATGAAGATATGACAATGGTGATAAATATTGTGATTTATTAAAATTTACTTCATAGTATTTTAAATAATATATTTAATAATTATGTAATACTTATTACTATAGGTAAAAAATAAAATGCACACTTATCTAATGTTAGCATATAATATAATATTTAAAATTATTAATCACTTCTTTTGCATTCCAGTAAAGCATTTATCACAATTTTATGATATGCTCTAGTATTTTAATGCAAAAAAATTTAAATAAAGAAAAATATAGTTATTGTATCCCTTCTAAAATTAATTACTTATAAAAAATATTTAAAATATAATCTTATAACTTTTCTCTATTTTTATAAGTTTACTCTTTTATAAAAAATTTGAAGTATATATATTATATTATATTGCTTGATATATTTCACAATTTATTTATTTTCATACATTACATCCATCATAATATTCAAATAACATGTTTTCATTAATCTCATTTACAATCCAACAAAATTATATATTTATAGTTGAGTTTAATGAACTCTAACATTTACAACATTTATAGGAGTATCAAATCATTCCTTTCCTATTTATATTACACTGAACAGTAAATAATTCAACATCATTTGTGATAGAATTTTTTTATCTCATTTTGCCTTCACAAAAATTTCAATTTTCAACTAGTTATTATTCTAACCATCTTTAAAAAAAACTATCATTTAGGATGCAACACCAGTAGTGATTGATAATGATTACAGTGAGGGATATTAATGTAATAATAACTCAAATGAGTAAGAAAAAGCATCATCATAGTTACATCATTTAAGTTCCATTTTTATCAGGCACCTTAAATTCAGGTCATAGCTTCTATCTTAACTCTTACTGACTGTACAAAAAATGCAACTATTTATGGAAAAACTACTATACAGTTCTTTGTTATCTGAATTTAAAATTCTCAAAACATGACACTCCTTTTAAAATATCCTTAGCACTTAGGATTTAATTTAATGATTACTTTCTCTGATCACTATATTCTATCTTCCATATACTGAATAATTCCACTAACATTGCAAATAAATACAAGCCAAACTACAAAAATAATCTCCAAATAAGTGTTCTAAAAACAAATACCTAATATTCACTTCAAGTTGGTTCAAAGCATTTCACAAATGATTTTGTTAAAATATTCATTAGTGTCATACATCTATTCATTTATTATAGCATTAGATAATTTACATATCAATACTTTTATATTACTATATTTTAACAAATACCATCCATAACAATAATATATCAACAATCCAATCATGTAGTAAAATATATGCATATTAAAACATTTATGGAATAATTCTTAAAATATCTTTAGATATTTTATAAGGAATTCTCTTATATCTTATATTTACTTTTCCTATATGAAATAAATAATTTACTAATAATCATATAAATGATTTATTTAACTTTTAAATATTCAAGCAATATGACAAAATATTAATTTAAAAAATATTTAAAAATATTATCAAAAAAATGACATATAAACAAATAATATGTTACCTATAATTCTAACAATTATTACAATTATAAATGGTGATCCACTTCTTTTCTCAATTGTCCAATATCTCAAATAAACTATAACCATTTTATTGCCTGTCTGAAAATTAATTTCTAAAACCTATTTTTCTTTATTTATTAATAACTAAACTATCTTAATATTAAATATGTTAATATTAAAGAAAGAACACATTTATAATAAACATGTTAATTAAACATTATTTAAAATATTATTACTAAATTATTAATAAAAAAATCTAAGTTACTAAAGTCTCTATTTGCTTCAATTCTCCTAGCTTCGTATTTTTTTTCCTCAGTTGCTAAGATACTAGAAAATTTTTTGAAAAAAAATCCTTTTTTTTTCCACCAACATTCAACAAATGCATAAATTACAAAACTAAATTCTGAAAAATCATGGTAAAATATTGTTCATCTATATTAGATAAATATATTATTCAGTCCATTTTCTAAATATTTATCCAGATAACCAATATTTCTGTGTAAAAAAGACATTTATGAATCCATTTTTATATATAACCATATATCCTTCATGTACATATATTTATCATATTAATTCAAACTTTTTATAGCAAAATATATTGCAATGTTAATATCTCTATTGGTAAGCATTTATAAAATATTTTATAACACAAGATTTATTCATTTATTAAATTTCATTCAGCAGACATACATATTTGATTTTATTAAAAATAGGTACTTAAAAAACCAAGACTTTTTTCCTCTTCTAAAATGTGTACATTTCAATTAGTCATTTTATGTAAAAATTACAGCTTTTCCATTCAGGTAATAATAATATAATATATGATTAATCTTCAAAAAGAAACACATTATAGTCCACTTTACATTATATAAATAAAGAAAGTCATTTCAAATATGCTCCATTCATCAGTTTTTATAATAAGTAAATATTTTTCTAACATATAAATCCAAGAGTCACTGTCTTTCAATTTTTGCAACATATCACTTGTAAATATATAATTTATTCAAATGGCTCTTTTAAGATAAAATGAAGATAAAGCATTTCATTCGTATTCATGTAACAATAAATTATACTTGCACTTCAAAAATATGTTGTCATCCAGAGTTTAATTCAGATGCATAATATTAATTTATCCTTCATTTTCTTCTTTTGAAATTCATAAAATTATTTGAATAACTCTTAAATATTCTTTTCATACTGATTAGCTTAAACTTTCTTGAAAGATTATATTTATAAGAGTTAAATAAAGCTATTAGAGATAAATGCTCATTCATTATATATAAATCAAACATATTAAATTCAAGATCCTTATGTATCTTCAAATGTCCTCCCCTCCAGTCCTATGATTTATCTTTCCATGACACTTGATACACATTTTACTGAAACTTTGATAATTACTATTGGCTTCCATAAAATAATCACATTTTCTAATTAAGCTTTGAAGTAAAATTTTGCTGATAGGAAATGACTTGTTTTTATTCAGACATTATTTTAAAAAAAAATACTTAACATTATACTTTTAAAACTTTTAGATAGAAAATAACAATTAGACAAATAAAAAATATAAATAATAAATTTCTCACTTACTATCTAGACTGATCAAATAATTCTTTTTATACTGATTTGTTCTAGTACTCACATTGGTTAATTCTTTTTTAACACATGCTAATTTATATAAGAATTAAATGTTATCTCTAAAAATACTTTCTTGAACTATGACTCATCATTTTTAAATATTATACCAGAATTATTTAACATTTCTAAATATTAAATACCTTTATTAAAACAATTGACAGTATTTTAATAACCTGAAATATTAATTTTTAAAGTAAAATATTATTCAAACAATACAATAATTTTAATTATTATTTTCAAATAAAATTTACAAATACTAATTTACAACATTTAAATGTTTCTAATGTGACACATTCAGAACATTATAGAATAATATCAAATTATATATATATATATATATATATATATATAATATAATATATATATATATATATATATATATATATATATATATATATATCATTTTCTTGTAATTAATAATATTAAATTATTTATTATTTAAATAATTGAAACAATTTAAATTATTTAAAACATTAAATACATTATATAATATTTAATACTGGCATTTAATTATTGTTTTATCATTATATCAATTAAATATAAAAAACATAAATTTATTTTATCTTTTAAATCATATATTATATTGCTTTTACTATTTAAACTACAGTAAAATAATTTTAAAATATGTATTTTTTGTGTAAATCTCCTATTTAGTGAGTTTAAACATATCCTACTTATAAAATCACTATAACATAGTGTACCATCTACAAATAGATGGTCCAAATATATTGGCATTTGAAAATACTTAGAAGCTAAAAAAAAGCTAGAATTTAAAGATCATGTAAGAATATGCAATTTTCTTAGTATAATTTATTTTTTTAAAATGTACAATGAGAGTTGAGTTTTTTGTTTCAAATTATTTATCTGTAATTTAATAAAAGTTGAAATTGGAAAGAATAAAAAGGCATGCAGATTATTAATCCAGATGAACAAAAAGAATTCCAAAAGTACAAAGATTACGATCAAAAAAACCTTTAGGATATTAATTAAAGATGGCAGAAATAATTTATTAGAAAAAGAACTTTGTACCAGAAAAAGAAAATAAATGTATAAGATTATAAACCTAAACATCATGATAATAATAATATGTGCAGAAATTTCAAAACTGGAATGAGGTATAAAAAGAAAAGGACAATTTCAATCTAGGTCTTTCATTTATCTTCTGGTTATGTATTTTTAGGATTGGAGGTTTCTGTGACAGTGGCCTGTTGCAGAGAGATGCACCTGCACAGAGACACTACTCACTTGCTGAATGAAGTCATCACACAAGAATGGAAAAAAAGCCTTGTGAACACCATATTTCATAACAAATAGGTCATAATAATCATGCTTCTTGCTCCAGCTATGGAATGGATCAGGAATGTGAAGATGCTGGTAGAAGAAATGAATTAAATTTCAAGGAGGGCAAGATTCTAAAAAAGACATATATTATAAGAACTGATACAAGCTTACCTGTAAGTTAAGATTATTTACTCCCAATATATGACTTTAATTGTTGTCCAATTAATGTTAATCATGAATGATAATACCAATAGTGACAAATTTTCAACATTTCAAGGAACTAGCTACAAGAATTTAAATGGAACAAGAAATTTTCATCTAATTAATAGTATTTGCATTAGTGTATTTTTCCCAATTTTTTTTACTAATTCTTGTATAAATATTTTAAATAGATTTTAATAAAATATTTAGTGTTAATTTAGCACTCTCTCTATACATTCTTAATTTGAATATTAGATGTTGTTAATGTTAGTTTATTAATATTTAATTGAATAAATTACCTTTGCTATTATATTTAGTAATTTAGCCTCGTAAAAGATTCATAGAGATCTTTAAAATAACAATAAATCTAGAATCCTATTTTTGTAATAAATGTCCTTTTAAATTATGGTCTGCGATGCATTGCAATGGGTCAGTGAATATGTGTAGAATTTTGGTGCCCTAATAAATAAAAAGCTGATTCCACTGACAGTGAAGGTTGTAATAATTAGTTAAGCCAGTTAATTAGGAAATATAGCTATGTTTTTTTTGGAAATAGGAACAAGAAATTTTTCTTGACAATAACTTAACGTTCACTTTATAGTGTGTGAAAAAGGCCTACCAGAACTAGCAAAATGTGGAAAATGTTACAATAGTATAAACTAACATAAATTTAACTTTTTAAAAACTGGCTATATTTTAAACTCTACTTAAAATGATTATGCTAAATACATGTTCACAATATTAATGTGTTTTTCAATATAAAACCATATTACTTACAAATGATGCAATAGAAATATTATATTGTGAGGAAAAAAAGATGCTATGGTAGGCTGGACCATTTAATATCTTCCAACATAGAAAGAGGTCAGATTCCTTGACATGGAATAGTCATGCCAGGATTCTTGGATAACATGTCATCATAAATGGAAACTTTGAATAAATATTACCAAGTACAAACATCACTTGAGAATAATACCAAATTACCATTGTTTGTAACAAATAATGAAATAAAAAGTTGATAAAATTACCCATATTTAACACTCTAGAAAATTAATGTATACAAAATATACAGATGAATACTAAATACTAACTATGCAAACAATCACTAAAATCCAGTCAACACTTAGACAATCCCAATATGAATAACAATCAACAATTTCAAACTATTGTCAAGGAAACCTCCTTTTAACAATATAGGTGGAATTATTTATTATTATTTATGTAATACTTTGGGTACAATTTAGAAATTATAATTACATTTTGTAATGTTATAATTGACTATTTATTAGTTTGCATTCAAAACAAGTTATATTTACCTGTTTAAAGAGGCTTATTTAAAGGGATTCCACCTTTATTGTTAAAAGGAGGTTAGCTTGACAACAGTTTGAAATTGTTGATTGTTATTGATATTGGAATTGTCTAATTGTTAACTGGCTTTTAATGATTACTTACAAATTCACTTACCCTTGAGCATTATTACACTTCTTGATTATGCTAAATATGCAAATTAGGCATAAGTTCAATAAAAACTGCCAGTTATTTGAAATACATTGAGTGAAGATATATCATATTTAATGTAATGTATTGTATTTAATATAAGAAGATTTCTGAATATCTATAACCAAGATTAAATGGAGGACAACTGTACATGCAAGCTGATTGTAAACATGAAGATTTATATCTTTTTTAAGATTTATACATTTTTGTGCACTGAGTTAATAAAAGTCATCTCTGTTAAGTTTTCTAAATAGTGTTGAGTTTATTTGAGATAATATTGATGTTTATGCAGCTAGTAATTTCAATATTATCACTGCATATAGCACTATTGTTATTTGAAATATTTCTAAGGAGATTTTAAGAATAATTTCATTATTTTATTTTAAATGTTTTCTAAAAGTGATTTAGATCTAGATATCAATTTGTTTATAATAAAAAATATATTAACAAGTTTAACTGGTTATTGAAAATATTTGGAAAAATGAATCTAATACTTCAACTGTTTTAGTCTAATTTTGATTTAAATAATTCTGATTTAATAATTTTAAGTAAAAATGATAAAAATGTGGTAATTGTTTTTATTTCTAATATTAAATATTGTAGAAATATTCCAAATAATAATACAATGTCTCTCCTTATAAACTTGAATAAGTACTTCCTTGAGAAGGAAAATTTATTTTGCCCCAAAGCAAATAGATCTACTTAAAAAAATTGAGAGCCAATAATGTAACCCAATTAAAAGAAGACAAAGGAAGCCGTTTTGCATTGTTGAATATAGTTATTTTAAAAATAAAGATTTTTTAGAGTTAAATAATGGAAAGAATTCAATTTCAAATTCTTACCCTGATAAAAAAAAATCTAAATTAATTGAAATTGTGAAAATTATGATTGAATTATTTATTTAATTTGTTATTCTAAGTGATTATGTGGCTTCTAAACTTTTTTTATATCTGAAGTTTCATTAAAACATTTTTTTCTTTAATGAGTATTTTTCATTTTAGAAGGGGAATTGTTGATAAAATTTCAAAATTTCTTATAAGATTTTTTAAGACATAAATTTAGATCAATTTTGTGTCTCTTCTTTTTTTTAGGCATTTTTTAAAATATAAGAAGGATAATTGTGTTTTTGGTAGTATAGATATTGAAAATATGTGTCAATCAGTTGATATAATTAAAAGTATTAATGCATTTCTTTCTATTTTAAAAAAAACATGAGTATTTTTATAGATAGGATGAAGCTTATTCATGACTTGTTATTTATTATTAGAGGATTCCATGTATTTTATGTGTAGTAATGTATTTTATAAGATTAAAGAGGAGTGGATTGTTGGTTATGTTAATCATTTTTCTGTTTTTTTTAAATTGTTAGATATTTTGATGATTGATTATTTGTAATTCAAAAAAATTAATTAATACATATGTTAATACATTGACATTTTTGATTTTTAATATTAAATTTACTACTGAGTGGAATACTTTTGAATTTGTTAACTTAAAATTTCCGGATTTAAGTGTACATAAAATTGTTAATATTTTATTTTGCAGTTATTTTATTAACATTTGAATAATTCAAAATCCATATTGGCTGAATGAATTAAAGTCCTAAACTTTTGATTGGTCAATTACAGAATCAGCAGTAAAAAAAAATATAATATATATCTTTTAAAATAATATTCATTTTAGTTTAGTTTCTAAAAAAATTAATAATTTGTTAGATTATTAAAATAAATAAAAGTTTTTTTTCAAAAATAAATTTCTATTTATATTTGATAAAAATAATCTATAGTGGGCAACATAAAACATACTTTTCTTAATCTATTATAAAATGTACCCTACTTCATTGATTTCCTTCTCAATTTACTTTTGTGGAAAAGTAAATAATTTTTTTATAAAAATCTGAACTATTCTTTTAAAATAATTATATTTTCACATATATTTTATGAAAATAATAATAATAATAATGTTAAAAGTACTCTAAAATATACATTTTCATCTTGAAAATCAAAACAAAAAACTTTGATCTTTCAAAATTGTTGACAAGCACTCTCTTGTATAGAGAACAAGAAACAACCAATCAGTACCTTGGAAGGCAGATCTTTTTTCATTGTTATAACTTTTAATTGAAATATTATTAATTTTACAGTTGTAAAATAATAATAATGTATGCAAAATCATAAAGTAGGTTTTCCTAGATAAAATAACCATGAAATCAGCAAAATAGTATAAAAATTAGAAGTTTGAGAGCAACTTAAAATGGACCCCGAGCACTTTCAAAGAGTACAAAGAAAGGGTTAAACTTTTTTTTTAAATATGATAAGGTCAGACAACTATTAACCATTTACTCACAAGAAAATGTATTCATTAAATTTTTGGTTGAAGAAATGTAAGACTTCATAATTTTAGAAATAATGCTTATATTCAGAGAAATCAATTTGCTTCTGATTATATTGATCTTAAACTTATTAGAAATATTATTTTTAATAAAGAAATCTATAGACATGATAATAATAAAAAATATTTTATTGAGATTAAAGAATATTTCTTTATTATTTAAATCATAAATTTATAAATTGGTTTATAAGAATAACTATTTTTGGATAGTATAAAAGTGGTGTGGAATAAAAATCTTAATTTAAATTTATTATTAAGTAGCTCAAAACTATTTCTAGTATAGATAGTATATAAGATTCCTTGCAATTGTCATAAAATTTATATAGATCAAAGTAAATTGTCATAATAAAGAGGTAAAAGTTTATAAGAAGAGTTAAAAAAAAATATAACTAAGCTTTGTATATTCTCAAAATGAATACAAACCTTAAAGTATTATTTGACAATGCATAGATTAATTTTATGAAAAAAATGAGTTTAAAAAAGGAAAAGAAACCCTGATGATAAATCTTTTTGGATTTGAGGCTATCAATCTCATTATGTAATGAAACATCATAAAACACTGATAATCTTTACTAAAACCTAATTTGTTCAAGATATATGTAAAACAAAATAAAAATGAGATTATCTGCTCCAGATATAAACAAATCTATCACAATTACAAAATATACTGCAATAAGCAGTGAAATTGTATATTATTGCCCTAAACAATAACATTTGATTAAGCTAACTATTTGATTAGTAATTGAATGAAAGTCAATTCGAATCAATAACTAAATTAGATTCCAACATATTTTACAAAATATATTTTAAATCTGTACCCTATGTTAAGCATTGAAACAAAATAATTTTTTACTCAAATTTATATATAGTTTAATAAAACCCCAAATGTTATGCATAAATATTTCATCTGTATCTTCCAATAAAGCAGTATTTTCCAATACAGCAATACATAATTATTTCTTATTTAAAAATGAAATTTTTGGAGCCTTGCCTACTTTTATGTTTCTTTGTAATCAGAAGGGACACAACATTGATACAATATGTACTCTTTGTAGAAGATTTGATGAGTCCATTGAACACATACTCTATCAATGTGAATGGTGGACTCGGTTATGGAATATTGCCCTACAGAGAATTACAGGATACAATTCTTCAAATGTCTACTTTAATGATGTATTCAAAAGTGGAAACTTTGGCTCCATCTGCCTGGACACTTTTATAAATTTTATCATATGGAAGATTAGATGTAATGTATTATTTGATAGAGAGTTGGCTGGTCCTATTGAAGACATTTTCTTAAAGTTATTATATAGAGCTAAAAAAAGTGATCTAAAAACATGCCTGCCTAGTCTTGCTGAGCAAACATGGGGTCAATTAAATATTTAGCAATGGCCATATATATTATTTATTCATGACACTTAAACTTTACATGCCATGGGATTTATATGCCAAATTAGATCACCCCTGATAAGTAACATAACATAAAATTTTACTTTTAATCTTGTACTCATCATCTAATTTAATAAGTAATTAGTCTTTAATGTGTCAGACATGATTGTAAACATGAATTCTATATTACAATGTATATTTTACTTTTTGTGCAAATAAAGATTATTTTGAAAAATAAAAAATGGAATTCTTCATGAGAATTAATTACCAACAAATCTATAAGGTAATTTCTAACTCTACAATGTCCATTCACATTATATAAAATATACCTTAAGTTTCTATTGATTAATAATTATAAGTTAATAAACATCCATTATTTATTTGAATCTTCAATCAATTGAATATGAAATTGGTCTTGGTAACAATTAATCTATATAAGTATAATTGACAGTTATTCAAATCAAAGATGATATTCAATTAAGCTATTCAATGAAATTTGTTATCTTCATTTTAGAAAAATGTAAAAAGTACTTAAGATAAGCCATTCTAAACTAATGACAAAATATGATCTATTTAGATTTTTATGACAGGACTAGATAAGCAAAAAAAAAATAATCAACTCTTAAGCTAATGATATTGTCTCACTTGTAATATTACTTCAAATAGATAAATAAATATTTGAATGCATTAATATATATTAAATTTTATATATAATAATATAAAAACATGATGATGTACAAAACACACGATATTTTATATTCTAGTTCACTTAACAAGTTGAGTTTGAATTTTGAAACAAATTTTAAATAACAAAGTCTTCTTATGCAATCCAAAGAAAGAAACAGATTCATAACATTTAAATCAATTCAATTTATTGGATTATAAAAAAAATTGGTAACATTAATAACAAAAACCAACAGAAGATTAATCGATATTTGTAATTGATTGAATTTAATGAAAGTGATAAGATTTATGTGTGTAACTCTAAAATGTGTTGTGAAACAATAGTGTAATGTAAAAAAAATGAACTGAAGGAGAGATTTTGAATATCTTAATGAAATTTTTTTAATAACAGATACCAAAAATATATATGTAACCAAATAAAAATGAACTCTATTTGTTCATTAACATAATAATCAATAAACAAATATAAAATAAAACAGTATATTTAAACCTCTTTTCGTCTGATATTTCAAACTAAATTTTACACATACAAAAATCAAATTGGATATTTAAAAACATCAGGCCGCATTAATAAATATACTCAGACAAGAGTTTAAATAATCAGTAAAGGAATCTCTCTGAGCCTTTCATTGCATAAATTCTATTATACCTAAATATATGCTATTTATGATTTAAAATAAAATATAAATTATTCTTTTAAAAATATATAAAAATATGCACACATATGGATAAAAAAAATCATACCCTATATAAAAGTCTGTCTATTTTTCACCATCATTGATCTATCATTGCTTCTTTATTCTCAATCCTAAGATGTAGAGATAAGTTTATTTCCTTGAGTAGAGAAATGATAAGCTAAACTTTTAATGTCTCCTTTCATTAGTGATAATGTTCAGATAGAATTGAATATGAAATGTACTCAACTTAATAAACAAATATATATTTAAATCGTAAATTTATTTCCATGTAATCAACTTTTATTCAAAATTGAACCTTGTCAAGATGTTACTATAATTAAAAAAATGTCACATGATTTACATATCATCTTAGTATACCCTCTATTTGTCAATCCCAAACCTAAAAAATGTTTTCATACTTTTTAATTTTTATTTAACAACCATTTTCCTCCACCTTTATTGAACCTTATACTAAATTCATACATTTCTCTTTATTTTCATATATATGCATTGTCTCATACACTTTTCTTTCTTTGTAATTTTTACAATATTTGATTACATCAAGTCTTTGTTCACATTTATTCAATGAAAAGTAAGATAAAAAGAGTTAAAAAACATGACAGAGCAAGAAATAGGAGATATATTAAGTCAGGATCATTTTGCCATTTTTTAGAAACAGGGCATGTTATGAAATGTGAAAAAAGTACTGAGATAATCAAATATTGTACAAATTATAAAGAAAGGAAAGTGTATGTGACAATGTATATATATAAAAATAAAGAGAAATGTATGAATTTAATACATGGTTCAATAAAGTTGTGAGGAAAATGGGCGTTAAATAAAAATTGGAAAATATAAAAACATTTTTAGGGTTGATATTAACCAATAGAGGGTGTGCTAAGATGATATGTAAATCACATGACATTTTTGAATTATTGCAACTTCTTGACATGGTTCAATTTTGAATGAAGTTGATTAGATGGAAATAAATATATGATTTATATATATAGTTGTCTATTACATTATGTTTCATATTCAATATCAAGACATAATCTATATATATATATACACACACACTATTATCAAGACATAATCTATATATATATATACACACACACTATTATGTTGTTGTTTGTTATGAGTCACAACTATCTCAATATTATATATATATTGCACATTAAGTTCTGCATCTAGAACTAAATGCATGTATTATGATGATGGTATATTTTAAATATATATATAATTTATTTTCTATTTAAATAAGTAAATGTGCACACTAAACATAGTAAATCATTTAACTTATTTAATAAAATCTGTTATTATAATATATTCTTTGATGCCAAGTTTAAATAAAATGAATTTAATTATTTTAAAACTAAAAGTTTAGTTTATTCTGTAATTATTAAATGCTTTAAAACCATATATTTAATATTATTATTGCAGTATAACTTATTCTTATCTTAAAATGAAATTATACATTAAATGTAACTTAAATAATGCTTATTAGATATTTTTCTTGAAAACAAAATTTTAAATAGTTTAATAATATTTTAGAACCTTCTACAAGGCAAAAAATAGCTATAATTTATTTTAAAACAATTCTAATAATATTCTAGTCTTCCAAGTGAGTGTGCAGATGTGTTACATTTTGTTTTGATTAAAGTAAGACTTAAAAAGAAATTGATTACTTTCAATTTTCTGGTTCAAAAAAAGTAAGATGTAATATTGTTAAATTATAATATTTTTCTGTTTAAAAAATGAAGTCTCTATTATGATTTTTCAACAAGTATTATTTTAATTTTTGAATATTTTTAAAAGGTTAAATAAATTTATTGATTTGCACTATTTAATTATCACTAAGTAATTATTTATGAAGATATTATGTAATCTTAGTTTGTTTTGTCTAAAATTTCAGAGTCTATTTTTTAAAAAAAGTTATTTTTAGAATCATTTACTTGACAAGTAATTTGAGATCAAATTAATTAATTAATTGATTAACATGTTAATTGTCAATAAGTGAACCCCTTCATACCTTTGACTTATCATATAAGAGCATGGCCACATGTAGTTACATTATTCTTCCCATTTTTCATTCTCATCTTAAATTCTCTCACATCATTTAAAAAAGAGTTAATTTATTAAATGCTTATTATTTTTGTTAATTTAAGTCATGAAAATGTTAAATTTTTCTGCGCTTCCTGATTTGACCCACAATCTTACACAATTTCCACAATATACACAACAAAGGAAATTTTTAAATCAACTTGCTATTAACAGAAGGAAATGATTAGCTGTTACATACCCTTATCACAACAGGAATTCTCAAGCCCTAAATGTAATTGTATTGTATTAACTTTCAATATGTTGTTTACTAATGCTCATAGTTTATTTAAAATTAAGGCTACTGATATTTTTGAAGACCAGAAGTATGTTTATATATTTGAATAACTTGGGAAGTTATATTCTACAGCTAATTATGAAATATATTTGATTATTATAATTACAAGTGTTCTCATTAAGGCAAGCCTTATATATAATAAGACTTGCAGAATATTGTAAAGAATAGAAAAAGCTATAAAATAATAATTTTGAAACTTTAAAATGCATTTATCATATTGTGAAAAAAAAAGTTTTTCTTATTAGTATGTCTTTATAATTAAAAATGATATTCATAGAAAGTAGTGTGCTAATTTTTGAATAAATGAAATGTTTATTTTAACATCTAAAATTGAAAAAAATGGAAATATTTGATTTCCAGTAATTATATCTCATTTTAAATATGTTATGAAACGATTGCGTTTCTGCTTGCATATTTCATTATTGGATAAAAGATATGCACTGAAATATATTATCTAATATTGGAATATTTTCCTTATTATGAAAATAAAAATGATTATTCATGCTGAAATATATATTTCATCTAGGTATTTTTACTCTCTGACAGGTAAAATACATGTGCTTTTTATAATGTTTTAATGCTTTTAAAAAATACATTTTCCTTTGAACTTAAATAATATTAAGCTCTATGCAAAATTTATATTATTTTTTATAATATAAATCTCATTAAAATATTGTTTACTTACTATAGAATTATAAAAGATCTCCCACAGTTTCTACAGTCTATGTATTATTGTATAAACTTTATATTTGGTAGAAATAATATTATGATCATTTGTTACTTATAAAGATTACAGTATGCTTCATATAAATTTTTTATCATTTTAAATTTCATATTGCTCTAAAGAAAATAATATTATAAATTTCATAATATTTTAAATAATATTGTGTTATTTTACCCTGAATGTCTTTAAAATTGTTAATGATTAAAAGGATTTCTAATTATTTTTACTATGTGATATTTAAATATTAATAATATTTTATTTAAATATTCTATTCTTTTATGAAATCATTATTTGAACGATAGTGTTGTGGAGAATGACATTGGAATCAATGATTTCAGGATTTAAAACACTTTTCAAGTGACAAAATAAACTTAAACTATAATACATTAGATTTAACTCTCTTTATATGTTTTATATGGCTTATAATATGGTATGCTTATAATTTCTGTATAATTTATGCTATATGAGTATCATATTGCAGTTCTCTGAATATTTTTCATTGTAATCTAGCTAAAAGTAATATGTACATCCAATATAGAATTATTCAATGTGGGTAATAAATGAATGAATGAATTTATTGGAATTGATGTATGTTTTCTTATTATAGTTTATATGCCTAATAATTGTTTTATTATAATATCCTATGTTTTATTGGTTTTACACATCATGTGTTTATTATTATATAAAATAGTCAGTGTTTCAGAGCTATTTTCCCATACTGTCTTAGTTATGCTTTTTGAATGAAGCTTCTCAGCTGATGGTTTGACACATGAAAAAAAAAAAAAAGTATATTTTACGTGACATGTAGCTAGATGCTAAAATTTTGGCAAATTTGTTTGATGGTTTATTCTTACTTCTATTTGCAATTATAGATAAAAGTGCGCATTTAGATTATTCCATTATTTGTCTACTGTATTCCTTGATGAATATTTTGATAACTGTTGATACATATTTGATGCATTAAAACCATGTTAAAATATTTCATTATCTATGACTTCTAAAATAACTGATTTTACAAATGGCAATTACAGAGATAATGTTCTAAAAATAATTTGTAGCATCAGTCATATTAAATTAGTATGATGAAAAATAAAGCATGTCATAGTCACACGTTAATATAAATAGATATAGTTTACATATTTATTCATATTTATCTAACTTTTTTTAAAGATTATATTATATATTATTTTTAAATATGTAGAAAAATGCACAATTATAATCCTATTTTTATAACAGTATTTTAGCTATTTTTTATTTGTTCGTATCTTATTTATTTTTTTATTATTAATTAATCATAAAATTATTGAGCTATTAATAATACAGTAAAAATAGTCTATTAAATTTTGAATTAAATAAATATGTATACGAAATTAGAAAATATGTTTTTACAAAAGAAAAAAAAATTAAATATATAATAATCTTTAATATGATTTTTCTTTTTCAGCAAATAAAGATCAAAGAGAAATTTGAGATTTATTAATTTTTTTATATAAAAAAAGATAGAAACATTTTTAATAATACCAGATGTAAATATAAATTTAGAATAATTAAAAAAAGAGAGGTTACTGAATTAAAAAAAAAAAAAAACTATTTTCCTTTTGCCCTTTTTAAAAAATTAAAAAAAGTTTAACATCATTGATTATGTATCCTTTACCTTTTTGCAAAAAACATAGATGTAAGTATTGTTTTGTGCTTTTGTTTTTTAAAAAAACTATTCAATATATGTTTTGAATGAATTATTTTAAAAACTAAAAATATACTTTACATTCATAGTAGTATTATTGGTTTTTTATAGATTTTCCCACAACATTTATTAAAAAACATTTTGGGAATTTTGAACCAAATAATATATTCTCTACTTGCTTAATTAAGTCCTTTAGCTCAGAAAAATCACATAAATGTAGTTCAATCACATATGTCATAGTCTGTTAAATTTCACTTCTAAATTCAACCGTCAAAATGATCTTGAACTTGTTGAGATTAAAATAATTTCTAGAAAAACAAAATCAAACCTGAATTTGGAAAATAAATTTATTTGGGTTCCTACAAAAAATCGCTTTACATCATAAGTTTTTTGATATACACTTACATATATATATATGTTAAAATAAAGATTTGCATGGGTTAAATATATAAAATACTTATTTAGCGGGTTCATTTGTGTTAAAAACTTTTAATATTAATATACTGATGTTTCGAATTGGTAACACAAGCCATCCACAGAGTTATAAAAGGTAGAAAGACGGTTGTAGAGGTGCTACAATCACTGATTTGAATAAAATGTTAAAATTCCATCAATAGCAAAAAATATTAAATTTAGGAATGTTTTTTAAAAAAATCTTTCCAAATAGGAGGAAGTTTGCATGTATCATCTCACTTATTGATACAATCTGGCCTTTTAAGTATCTCAATGGCTTCTCTAATTTTGCATTGGTAGAGATTATCACATCTGGATATGATCCTGGTACTAGAAAAATCAATTTTATGACCTGAATCTATAGTATGGAGTGAGAGTGCTGATGATGATGAGTGTTGTTTAACTGCATTAGCATGCTCATCTCTCCTAACACTGATGTGACGATTACTCATACCTATGTAAGAAGCTTTACAATTTTACATGAGATTTGGTAGACACCATGAGATTCAAAAGGGATTGAATTCTTAGGCTTGGTTATTATATTGCTGATCTTTTGATGAGCAGAAAATGCTGTATCTATATTATAGCATTTTAATATATGTCTGATACTGTCTGTAGTTCCTTTTACATATGGAACACAAATCCTAATAGCTAATTTATCATCTTTTCGTTTCATATTTTGTCTATTTTGGGCTTGAAATAAGGCCTTTTTTATAAATTTGTAATTATCACTATTTGGTAATAAAACGCTATTAATATGATTTATTTCTTCTTTCAGATGTGTCTCATCTGAAAGGTTAATTGCTCTATTTAAAAGAGTTTTGGCTACAGAAACTATCCGAGTTGGGTGATGATGCAAATGGAAATGCAAATATCTGTCTGTGTGTGTATCATTTCTGTAAATAAAAAAAGATAAACTATTTGGTGTTCAGGTGACTAGAACATCAAGAAAAGGGAGTTTTCCATCAGACTCTGTCTCCATTGTAAATTTAATATGAGGATGCATATTATTTAAATGTAAGAAAAAATCATCTAATTTATTTTTTCCATGTTGCCATATGACAAAAGTGTCATCTATGTATCTGAGCCAAATGAAAGGTTTTAAAGATGATGATTCTAAAGCACGAGTTTCTATATATTCCATGAATAAATCAGCTATTACTCCTGAGATAGGTGAGCCCATAGGACTACCAGAAACTTGTCTGTAATGCTGTCCATTGTATACAAAATATGTATTTAAAAGACAATTTTTAATTAAAGCAATAATATGGTCTGGTAAATTGCAATGTTGTGAGATTATATTTAAAGCTTCATGAATTGGAATGTTTGTAAACAAAGACATGACATCAAAACTGACCAGAATGTTATTAGCATTAATTTTTAAACTTTTTAAAACAAATAAAATGAAGAGAGTTTTTAATTTATGATTTAATAGATGGGAGTGTAGGTTTAATGAAATCCGATAAGTATCTGGCTAAAATATGAGTTGGAGAACCTATTGCACTTATTACCATAATAAAATTTTAGATCTGCTTAATGATAAAACTTATAAACTATCAAAAAAAGATCATACTACATATTTGGAAAAAACAACAAAAGCTATTATTAATAAATCACCTATTGAAACAGAGATAAAAAAATAAAATAATCCCTCATGAAAAATCTTGTGTCTGTCCAAAATTTTATGGACTTCCAAAAATTCACAAACCAGATACCCCCCTTCGTCCAATAATAAGTACAATAGGTTCTCCAACTCATATTTTAGCCAGATACTTATCGGATTTCATTAAACCTACAATCCCATCTATTAAATCATATATTAAAAACTCTCTTCATTTTATTTCTGTTTTAAAAAGTTTAAAAATTAATGCTAATGACATTCTGGTCAGTTTTGATGTTGTGTCTTTGTTTACAAACATTACAATTGATGAAGCTTTAAATATAATCTCACAACGTTGCAATTTACCAGACCATATTATTGCTTTAATTAAACATTGTCTCTTAAATACATATTTTGTATACAATGGACAGCATTACAGACAAGTTTCTGGTACTCCTATGGGCTCACCTATCTCAGGAGTAATAGCTGATTTATTCATGGAATATATAGAAACTCGTGCTTTAGAATCATCATCTTCAAAACCTCTCATTTGGCTCAGATACATAGATGACACTTTTGTCATATGGCAACATGGAAAAAATAAATTAGATGATTTTTTCTTATATTTAAATAATATGCATTCTCATATTAAATTTACAATGGAGACAGAGTCTGATGGAAAAATCCCTTTTCTTGATGTTCTAATCACCAGAACACCAGATAGTTTATCTTTTTCTATTTACAGAAAGGATACACACAGAGACAGATATTTGCACTTCCATTCTCATCATCACCCAACTCAGATAGTTTCTGTAGCCAAAACTCTTTTAAATAGAGCAATTAACCTTTCAGATGAGACACATCTGAAAGAAGAAATAAATCATATTAATAGTGTTTTATTAGCAAATAGTTATAATTACAAATTTATAAAAAAAGCCTTATTTCAAGCCCAAAATAGACAAAATAGGAAACAAAAAGATGCTAAATCAGCTATTAGGATTTGTGTTCCATATGTAAAAGGAACTACAGACAGTATCGGACATATATTAAAATGCTATAATATAGATACAGCATTTTCTGCTCATCAAAAGATCAGCAATATAATAACCAAGCCTAAGGATTCAATCCCTCTTGAATCTCATGGTGTCTACCAAATCTCATGTAAAAATTGTAAAGCTTCTTACATAGGTATGAGTCGCATCAGTGTTAGGAGAGATGAGCAGACTAATGCAGTTAAACAACACTCATCATCATCAGCACTCTCACTCCATACTATAGATTCAGGTCATAAAATTGATTTTTCTAGTACCAGGATCATATCCAGATGTGATAATCTCTACCAATGCAAAATTAGAGAAGCCATTGAGATACTTAAAAGGCCAGATTGTATCAATAAGTGAGATGATACATGCAAACTTCTTCCTATTTGGAAAGATTTTTTTAAAAAAACATTCCTAAATTTAACATTTTTTGCTATTGGTGGAATTTTAACATTTTATTCAAATCAGTGATTGTAGCGCCTCTACAACCGTCTTTCTACCTTTTATAACTCTGTGGATGGCTTGTGTTACCAATTCGAAACATCAGTATATTAATATTAAAAGTTTTTAACAAGGATGAACCCGGAAAATATGTATTTTATATATATATTATTCACCTAATTCTATATAATGTTCCCATTTTACAATTATTTTGCTAACTGCTCTAACTTATAAATATATATCTGAAACATATCCAGCAATAATCAATTATTAATATTTGGATCATATTTTTAAAAAAAAATGTTTATTTTTATTGTTAATAATAATGACGATGTTTTAAAACATTTTTTAAATTAATTAGAACTGACAAAAATTTAAATTTTGATTATTTATAAAAGTTAATTTATAAATGCCTTTAATTAAAAATATTAAGGTCAAAAATATTTATTTTGCTTTTATATCATTGAGAGCTAGATACAGAATAATTATAAATTTAATGTAAAATTGTAATACAATATAACTTCAGTACTACATGGATTTAAGAGCTAAAAACTATAATTTATTTTAATTACATTTGTTTAATGGCAGTGATCTCATCCACTATTATTAGGGTAAAGTCATTTTATAATTACTATATATTCCTTCATATTTCTATCATGAAAATGTAAGTACTAAAAAAAATATTAATAGCTTTTTAGAATGCATTTTAGTCAACCATAAATCATCTCAGGTAAATTTTAACTATTAACCACACACGCACACAGATATATATATATATATATATATATATATATATATATATATAATAGATTAATTTATTTTAAATTAGATGTCAATAAATTTGTAGGAACATCAGCTTCAATCATCATGTGCAACTAAATATAGTATAGCAGCTCACAATGAAATTATTGCACACAATGGATGGAGCTAATATGGGAGTATGAGTGTAAAATAAACGTTTAAGCTTGAGTTATTTATATAAGCATAAATAACTAGTTAAAGATTTTTTCCAGTGATGATGCATCTAATATACATTAATTGCATATGATTGCATGCATGCTGTGATGTAGTGTGAATTACTGTTGTTAAGACAAATTTTAAATAAAAAACTATGGACTAATATGTGCTTATTTAATATATCCTTAAAACATTTTATTTCAGTCAAATATATTTTGAATAGATATATTTATAAAAAAAAAAAATTATTCATAACACTGAACATATACAAAAATGAGTATAATAAATCTGCAGATTAACAAACTTGGAAGGTTTTTTTGTCAAATGAAAATTATGTGACAGATTAATAATTAATAAGACAATGACAATGTCTTACAGTTGCAAAAATTATATATATATATATATATATATATATATATATATATATATATATATATGTGTGTGTGTGTGTGTGTGTGTGTGTTTATGTGTGTCTGCATGTCTCTCAAAATTATTTTGAATTTGACTTTTTATTCAAATACATGTTGTTAATATTAGCATTTTAATGACATTTCAACAAATTCGACCTACCATCATCTGGATAGCAGAGGTGAAAAAGAAAAGCCTGTAAATCGAATATTCTTAAATGATATATACTAATTAGAAAATAATTATAGGATTTAGTTGAAATCATATAATGCTAATATTAAAAGCAGAAAAATGCATATATGAAGAAATCTAAAATATCTGTTCATATTTTTACCCATGAAAATGTTCACTATAATTTCTCTATACAAAAGAAAAATCATCCTAAATGATGATTCCATTGCATATATCTTAAAATGTTATTGTTTTTTCCTAGAAATTAAACTACTTTCCAGATTTATTTGTTAAAAAAACAAGTGTCATATTTAAAAGAAGCAGTATTATTTAAAAAAATTATGTTTAATTTGTTAATTTATAATAAATTAGAATTTATTGTGAATTTTAATTTGGTCAAGAATATAAAACTTAACATAAATGACTATCTTCATTATAAAAATGAGTCATATTTGTTAATTTCATATACAGGCAAAACTCACTATACTGTATTGCCACACGCAAGCTAGAGTAATCAATATAGCTTGTGTGTGTGGCAATATGTATAGTGAGTTATGCTTGTTTTAAAACAGTTACAAGCAAGCATAAGAAGTGGTGGTCATGTGATGTTTATTAATTTCATATACACAAATCAAATTAAAAGTAATGTACATTAGTCAATATTTTATATTTTTGAAGTAATTATTAGTAGTTTAAAACATCATTTACAATCATTTAAAATTGAAGATAAATAATATGACATTATTTAAGTCCATTTGAAAGCTTAAAAATTATTTAACTACTTTTTAGTGTCCCAACAAAAAAATATACACAACAAAATAATAAATGAACTTTTTGAAAACAATCATAGTTTTTTTACTTGTTTTTTTTTTTTTTAGAATTAATGTAAAGCTTGGGTAGTTTACTGTTAGGTGTACTGTGGCCACTAGGTAATGCTGCAATACTATCAAGAATCCCCAAGAAGCCTGCAGGTGATAAATTTCTACTCAAAAACCACTAAAATCAACAACTTAACATACCTAAGGCAAAGTAAATTGAACAAATTCTTCTAAAATACAAATAAAATAAAAATTAAAAAAAACATCATAAAATTTAAATTACAAAAGCAGAAATTATAGCTAGTTTAATGTTAGGTGTACTGTGTTGATTTTTGGATAGAATTCTTCATTTTGATGTGGGAGGGTTTTGTTTTCAATGAATTCTGTTTTTGTAACTCGAATTTTATAACATTTTCTTCAATTTTTTGTACTTGTATATTTTAGAAAGATTTGTTCAATTGATTTTGCATTATGCATTTTAATTTGTCAATTTCAGTGATTTTTGGATAGATATTTATCGATTGCAGGTTTTTGGTTTTTTTATCAATGCCTAGTGGACACAGTATACCTAACAGTAAACTACCTTAAGCCTGCAAGTGATAAATTACTATCCAAAAATCACTGAAATTGACAAATTAAAATGCCTAAGGCAAAATAAATCAAACAAATCCTTCTAAAATACAAATCAAAAAAAATTGAAGAAAACACTATAAAATTCAAATTACAAAACATAATTTGGTGAAAATGGAGCCCCCCCTCCCAAAATGAATTCTATCCAAAAATTGTTGAAATCAACAAATTAAAATGCCTAGTGGACACATTATACCTAACAGTAAACTACCTTAAGCCTGCAAGTGATAAATTACTATCCAGAAATCACTGAAATTGACAAATTAAAATGCCTAAGGCAAAATAAATCAAACAAATTCTTCTAAAATACAAATCAAAAAAAAAATGAAGAAAACACTATAAAATTCAAATTACAAAACATAATTTGGTGAAAATGGAGCCCTCCCTCCCCAAATAAATTCTATCCAAAAATTGTTGAAATCAACAAATTAAAATGCTTAAGGCAAAGTAAATTGAACAAATCCTTCTAAAATACAAATTAACAAAAATTAGAAGAAAATGCAACAAAATTTGAAATTGAAAAAAACAGAAATTGGTGAAAATATATCAACTGGAACACACACCACTCCCCAGAATAAAGAATTTTGAAATCAACAAATTAAAATGACTAAGGCAAAGTAAATTAAACAAATCCTTCTAAAATACAAATTAAAAAAAAATTGGAAGAAAACACTATAAAATTCGAATTACAAAAACACAAACACTGTCAAAAAAATTAACGAAGCTTCATTAATGGTGGATGAAAAAATGCATAATGTTTAAAAAAAATTCTCTGACTTTCAGCACTATTACATGGGTTGTAACAATTCATAAATCTTAATAACCTTAATACTTATTAAGTAATTAATATAGATAAGAATGAGCTCATAGCTATTTAAAAATAAAAGTAGTTCCAAATTACAAAAACAGAATTTGGTATAATATATAAAATACCCCACACACACACACACCCTTGCATGATCAAAAATAAGTACTTTTCAAAAATATACTAAATTTGATCATTATTTAAAAAATAAAAGACTTTCAACATGTGCAAATATACCTGTGCAATCATATTTCAAAGCAGTGATTTACATAAGCTAAAAAGCAATAAGAACATTACACCAAAGAGCTTCTAATTGACTTTCCTAAAAAATATCAAATTAATTATCCTCTGCTTTGAAATTATGGCATATCATTTAATTATTATAAGTTTTTAAAATAGATTTATGGAGATTTGTGGTAAAAAAATTATATTACCAATTTTCTTACAGGCATTTGTAGTAGACACTTGATGTTTGCAACATAAAAAACCATTAAAAAGAGCATTATTATTTTGAGCCTTATTGGGGTACAATTATTTAGAAAACAGATTGCAACACATGGTAGTTATTTGGTGATTTAAAATATACAACAAAGATGGCAGAAATTAACAGCAGGCTTTAGCAAACAATTATAGTTCTGCAAAAAATAGGCAAAAAGAAGGTTCAAATTTTTAGTATTTTTGTGCAAAATTATTTAAAGAAACATTCAAATTTTGGGGCTTATTGAAGCAAAATTGTTTAAAAAAGCCTTTTGATGGCCATTTAAACATACTTTTTGAAAGAGCAGAAGACTTTTACTTTGAAAAAACTCCACTGCCTCATGTTCCATCTTTGGGATATCCCGAATTTTTATCATTTTGAGTAAGAAAAGATCATTAAAAAGATGTTACTTAAATTTCAGCATGGGTTTTTGAAATGTTACCTGAAAGTTTGTGCATGTTTAATGTTGCATTCATCTTTGTAAAAAAATCCATATTAACCCAATCAAAAAATAAAAATAATTACAACTTCTTTCTAGCAGTACAAAATACTTAATACATCATAATAAAACTAAGCAGGTATTTTAAAAGACTAGTTCAGTTATATTTTGATTAAATTTGTTGTCTCAAGAAATTATATTTTTCATGTGAAAAATCTATTATGTTACATTTCATTTTAAAAGTACAAACTATGATGCGTAATATATTATGGTGCAATTATATTTTTTTTCTTTTTAAATCCTTTATTTGGTATATGTGTATGGATTTAATTTAGTATTTTTCTAAGAAGCTCATATAACATACATATATAATGAAATGTCTATGCAATTCTTTACCAGTTTCTACCTTTAGTGTGTAATTTAAATGTTAATTTTAAAAATAAATTTTGTTTAGAGTGAAAGTAAATGCAATATTCACAGTGCCATTTTTAATTCACTTGGTGATCACCTTTGTTTTAGTAAGATAAAAGAGGTAACTTAAGATGTTTAACAATAGAAAGCTAAATTTTATAATTTTGTGGAACTATACTTGTTTGCTAATGCCTGCTGTTAATTTCTGCCATCTTTGTTGTATTTTTTAAATCACCAAGTAACCACCATGTGCTGCAGTATGTTCTCTAAATAATTGTACTTTAATAAGGCTCAAAATAATATTATTTTTAATGGATTTTTATGTTACAAACATCAAGTGCCTACTACAATTGCCTGTATGAAAATTGGTAATATTATTTTTTCCTGAAGATCTCTGAAAATCTATTTTAAAAACTTACATTTAAATGATATGCCATAATTTCAAAGCAGAGAATAATTAATTTGATAACTTTTTGGAAAAGACAATTAAAAGCTCTCTGGTATAATGTTTTTATTGCTTTTTATCTTATATAAATTGCTGCTTTGAAATTTGATTCCAAAGGCATATTTGCAAATGTTGAAAGTCTTTTATTTTTTAAATATTGATGACATTTAGTATATTTTTGAAAAGTACTTATTTTTAATCATGCAGAGGGAGGGGGTTGTGTTTTATATATAGACCCAATTCTGTTTTTGTAATTTATAGCTATTTTTATTTTTTAAATAGCTATGAGCTCATTTTATCAATAGGTAATTATTTAATAAGTAATTATCTGTTATTAAGGTTTGTAAATTATTACATCCCACATAATAGTGTTGAAAGTCAGGGAAATGTTGTTTTTTTTTAAAAAATGCTATGCATTCTTGCTCTCTGCCATTAATGAAGCGTTTTTGTAATTCAAATTTTATAGTGTTTTCTTCCAATTTGTTTTTTAATTTGTATTTTAGAAGGAATTGTTCAATTTACTTTGTCTTAGGCATTATACACAATATTATACCCTCTTGCTGTAAAATTATGTTTCACAAGAACAATTATAATATTAGTAAAATTCTAAGGAAAACAAGCAATATTATTTTAAACTCTTTTATTAAAGAAAGTTGTAAAAATCTAGACAAAATTGATAAAGTATTCCTGGATTTACATTTATTCCTTAGTAATAAAATACAGCCTTTACTGTGGACTAGTTTTGATCGTATTGCAAGTTTTAGATCGTTTAAAGATTCGGAATTTGTAACAGCAAAGCAAAAGAAAAAATTACAAATGCTTATTAAAACACAATCACTAAACATTATGTATCCAAATCAGAAAACTATATCTAAGAAAACCCTCTCTACAGATGAAGTTTTGGTTTTAGAAAAAGGTATTAATTTTGCTTTATTGCCTTCCTGGATACCTTTTGAGAAAATTGCTTGTAATGTTGAATTAGCTCTTGATAAAATAGATTTTTCATTGGCTGATTTGGCTAAAGTGGAGATTTGCAATATTTTTAAAAAAGTTAGCTTCCTAAAAATAATATTTCAAAGAAAGACAAGCATTAAATAATATAAAATCAGACAAATCAATTGTTGTACTTTCAGCTGATAAAGGTAATGCCACTGCTGTTGTGGATCATGACATTTACCATAATAACATTTTAGATCTGCTTAATGATAAAACTTATAAACTATCAATAAGAGATCATACTATGTTTTTGGAAAAAAATAACAAAAGCTATTATTAATAAATCACCTATTGAAGTAGAGATAAAAAATAAAATAATCCCTCATGAAAAATCATGTGTCTGTCCAAAATTATATGGAATTTCAAAAATTCACAAACCAAATTTCCTCTTTCCATCCAATAGTAAGTGCAATAGGATCTCCAACTCATATTTTAGCTAGATATTTATCAGATTTCATTAAACCTACAATCTATTAAATCATATATAAAAACTCTTTTCATTTTATTTCTGGTTTAAAAAATTTAAAAATTAATGCTAATGACATTCTGATCAGTTTTGATGTTTTGTCTTTGATGAAGCTTTAAATATAATTTCACAATGTTGCAATTTACCAGATCATATTATTTATTTGATTAAACATTGTCTATGAACATATATTTTGTATACAATGGACAGCATTACAGACAAGTTTTTGATACTCCTATGGGCTCACCTATCATTTATTCATGGAAAATATAGAAACTCGTGCTTTAGAATCATCAACTTTAAAATCTCTCACTTGGCTCAGATACATAACTGACACTTTTGTCATATGGCAAAATGGAAAAATAAATTAGATGATTTTTTTTTACATTTAACTAATATCCATCCTCATATTAAATTTACAATGGAGACAGTCTGATGGAAAACTCCTCTTTCTTGATGTTCTAGTCACCAGAACACCAAATAGTTTATCTTTTTTGATTTACAGAAAGAATACACACAGAGACAGAAATTTACATTTACATTCTCATCAACATCAAACTCAGATAGTTTCTGTAGCCAAAATTCTTTTAAATAGAACAATTAACCTTTCATGTAAGTCACATCTGAAAGAAGAAATAAATCATATTAATATTGTTTTGTTAGCAAATAGTTAGAATTATAAATTTATAAAAAAGCCTTATTTCAAGACCAAAATGGACAAAATAGGAAATAAAAAGATGATAAATCAGCTATTAGAATTTATGTTCCATATGTAAAAGAAACTACAGATAGTATCAAATGTATATTAAAATGCTACAATATAGATACAGCATTTTCTATTCATCAAAATATCAGCAATATAATAACTAAGCCTAAGGATTCAATCCCTTTTGAATCTCATGGTGTTTATCAAATCTCATGTGAAAATTGTAAAGCTTTTTACATAAGTATGAGTATTGCATCAGTATTATCAGAGATGAGTATGCTAATGCAGTTAAACAACACTCATCATCATCAACAATCTCACTCCATACTATAAATTTAGGTCATAAAATTGATTTTTCTAGTACCAGGATCATATCCAGATGTGATAATTTCTACCAGTGCAAAATTAGAGAACTTATTGAGATACTTAAAAGGCCAGATTGTATCAATAAGTGAGATGATACATGTGAACTTCCTCCTATTTGGAAAGATTTTTTTAAAAAAACATTCTTAATTTAACATTTTTGCTATTGGTGGAATTTTAATGTTTTTGTGTTTTTTTTCAAATCAGTGATTGTAGTACCTTTACAACCATCTTTCTACCTTTTATCACTCAGTGAATGACTTGTGTGATCAAGTTGAAATGTTGATATATCAATATTTAAATTTTTTTAACACGGATGAACCCACAAAATATGTCTTTTTCTATATATATATTAACACGGATGAACCCACAAAATATGTCTTTTTCTATATATATTGTAATATTTTCAACAGCATTAAACTGCTGCACATGCGCTTTGGATTTTAACTATAAAACAAATAAATACAAACACTTCAAACACATGATAAAGTCTTTGAAAAAGATAGAATGGCTCTATCTTTTCGAATCCAAACGCTTTTGTAAGGGCGAATCTTATGTGTTTGAAAGTGAAAGCATGAAGATATTAAATAATCACTTTAAATTACTTTTACATGCTTGAATGAATGACACTGGTGAAATTTACTAGAATTTACGATAAGTCATTCTTATTTGAAATTAAATGTATGTAGATAAGTCAATTATTTTATATAATGCAATATATATTACAAATCAATGTCTGTATTTCTTCAACATAATATATGTAAATTTAAAAATAAATATTAGAAAATAAGTACTGTATTTTCTAATATATACAATTTCATTAGTTAATATATTTTTTAAAAATAATAATAACTTTGAAGCTACCATATTTTAATATATAAAAAGTTATCCTATAAGAAATTGCAGCCTTACAAATCTACATTTTAGCCTTTAAGATTGATATTTTTCTGTATATCTAACTGACTAGATAAAAATATGATACCATATTAAAAGAATTCACTTGAATTTTTATAACATTATTGAAAATATGATAAGAGTATTTTTTCCAGCTGATACAGATATTATCAAATTAAAAAAATGTATATTAACCATTTTAATCGATTTAAAATATTAACATATACTTATACTTTTGATGCATCAAAAAGTAAATTCCAAAATGTCCACAATGCACAAATAATTTAATGTGTTTTGCGGTTTCAACGTTTACAATACATTTATTTTTTTAATCAAGTCCCTAATAATATAAATCCTTGTTTCAAAACCAATAAGCATTCTTCTTCTTAGTAAAACAAAGAACTGACACACACATATATATACACACACACACACACACACATATATATATATATATATATATATATATATATACACACACATATATATATATACTATGTCAAATATCAGTTTGGTGATATAGAAAGTTTAAAAATTCAAACTGATAATTTTACAGTTTAATAGCTATTGAAATTTGGCAGCGCATAGCAAGCAATTGCGTCTAATTAATTAACATCATTTTTTTCTACAATATGTGTAGGATGAGAACTAATTCAAATGCAACTACAATTTTAACTTGAGAAAACCAATTTATGATTTTTCTAATAATCTGAAACTGTAAATGCATGAATAATGTTAATTTCTTTTTTTGTCCTCTTTCATAATTATAACAATTCTAATATACTATTGATTTAATCATGATCATGGATTTATTATGTTTTCTTTATAGCATTTTTATGCCTAAGCAACATATTCATGGCTATCAATTCACATATTATCTGTAAATTTAACATCAATTACATGTACATTTAACAGAATAGATTAAGCTATTTTAATAACTTTAGTTTGTTTTTGCTAACATGTGTATTAGTAATAATAATGCAGAACATCCAATAATAAAATATATCAACTTAGACATCACAGAAAAATTCGCTAAATGCAATTATATCAATCACAACATTGGCAGCTTATTCTATGTATTTATGTATATTTAGAAAAAATGAAATAATTCCATTATCTTTGACTTTGCTGACTTTACAGTTATTGTTATAGCAACAAATAAGTAAGCAACTCACTTAGAACAATGACTAATTGAAGATGAATTATTTTTAGACAACTTCTACATTTGTAGAGAGGAGCATGGATATTATTATATTATTTTTAATAAAATATTTGACAAATCCAGTATTAATATAACATATGGATTAATTATAATGCAACATAAAGAAATCACAATCAATGATTCTCATCTACTAAATATGTCCTCAGATTATCTTTGAACATTTACATGTACATATACATTTTTTTTTAAAAATTGAGAAAATGAAAACTGATGTATGTAATTAAAAATGAAATTGTGTTGCCACAAATACACAGTTACATTGTCAACTTTTCATGCAGAAGGATAATAAATAGAATGGGGATTTCATGACAATTGGATCCTGTATCAATTTAAATGACTTAAGATAATAAACAAAAAAAAACAGATAAAAATAGGAGTTTACTGGTAACCTTATGTTCCTTAAAGATATAAATAATAAAAAAAAATGTACAAAAACAAATAAAAATAATTCTAGCAAATAAAGTAATGAAACAAAATATAGAATAGCAAAAAAATAGCAGTTTTCTTTTCCTATTCTAACATCACTTATAGAAAGCATGACTAATTGGTGGTTACCAGATGGTAGTGCACCTTATTACTAAATCCCAAGATGTTTTATAGCTTTAAAAATGTTGGAGACAATGCATTTTGTTAGCGACTATTAAATATTTTTGCTATCAAGATAATAGCCTAAATTAAAAAAAAACTGTGTGGAAAAAAGTTAAAGGTAGCTCTCAAATCCATAATTGCATTGATTCCTACTTTGATTGCCAAGTTCTCATTAACAAAAGCAAAATTCAGTAAACAGTTTGATCATGAGAACTAAATTAGACTATCATACTATTTTTTCAAGTTTACTATACGTGGTTCTGGAATAGAGACAGAAAATCTGCTTTTATTGATAATTGGTATAGAGAACTGAAAGTATCAAATGAACACTGTATTGAAAAAGACCCAGTAAAAATAAATAAATACAAATTATTATTTGACCAATTCTTTGAAAATGAAAGATAAAACTTCATCTATATTTTGAAATAAGACAAATTATGTAGTCTTTAGATAAATTAACTCATGCAACTAAATCACTTTAATCATTTTTAACCTGTACACATTAGTTTTAATCTTATTATATTACGGAATATGTCTACTATAATTAGACACATTTACTGATCTAACTATATATATATATATATATATATATATATATATATATATATATATATATATATATATATATATATATGTGTGTGTGTGTGTGTGTGTGTAAAATACCATTAATCTGTTATTCAAAAGCTTCTATTACACAAACAAAATTTCAAATATAATCTTAATGCTTTTATAATAAATAAATCAGTTTGTATATACATATTTACAAACAATCTAAAAAAAATGTATAAATACTTATAATTTAATACGTCTAATTGCTGCAAGCTATTTTTTGTTGTTGTTGTTATCTTGGCAGAATTTGGGTTTATTACGAGTTAATTAAAAATCTAAAAAATCCAAATTCACAAATTCGAAAATGCTTGTAACTAGCAATTATAAATTACTGTTTTATCTATATATTTACATAGTTTGTACCCAACTTGCTTTGAAATTTTTCAACTTGAAAATTAGCAGCGCCATTTGAAATTAAACCCAGATCACGAATCCAGCAGATGACCACACAAAACACCTATAGCATGTTTTATATAAATAAATCATTTTAAATAATATCTCACTTTGTGTTATTTATAAATATTTTAAAATTAAAATTAGTATTCATTTATAATTTATACCTTAATTTAATTCTCTAAATTAGTCTTTATTATTTTTTAAAAGTCTCCATTTATAATTAATAATTGATTAGCCAACTTCTTGGCTCCATTCATTAGTTCAAAAAGAATAAGCTTATCGCTTTCTAAGCAAGTTACGTTTTCTTCTATAAAAATATCTGGTTTAATTTTTCCAAAGTATAAAAGAAAAAAAAAAACTAGGTCAGATTTGAAGATTACATAATTAAGGGATTTTTTTTTCTCCTTCCACTTGAGTAACAGTATAATGCTTAATCAATAGCAAGAAAATTATCTAAATGATAATCAATAAACTTTTTTATAAAAAAAGATTATAATCATGCATATTAATAGAGAGATGAAGATTTCAGCTTAATAACCAATATTACAAGACTCTTTTAAAGTCTGCTTTTTTTCCCAACGCAAATATATCTAATATATATTCTCTTACATATACATCTATATTACTATCAGCAATTAATTTTACTGCAGGCCGGAAGATTCTCCAATATTTTTTTTATATAGATTTTTTTTTAAAATCATTAGCAAACTAACTGATTTTATAATTTTCTTTCTCAAATTATTTTCATTTCTTTGGAAGAATGTTCTTTGTTTTTCTGTTATATAGTGCTGATTTTATTTTCTGTTGTGTATCTGAATTTCAAATATAATATTTTATTTTATATATATTTTTTAACATCAGTTCTTTTTTTCCATTCGTTTTATATCTAATATTTTTTCTCCATATGTGAATTTAAACTCTGTATTTCACAACTGTATTTAAAAGTACTTAAGATATATAAATTTAATATAAATGTATGGTTCTTTAACAGAAGTCGTAGTTTGTAATAAATATAGAATAGCAAAGAAAAATTGATATCAACACATTCAAACATCAATTTTTGATTGCTCAAAGTAAAATTTAAAAACAATGTTAAATTTGCTGATAAATGAACTAAACATCAATATGAATGAACCAGCATGGTATGTGTTTGGCTTTCATATCTAAATTTAAGACCAAGCTAACATCATGGTCTTTTTTCTTGAATACCTAACAATCTTTAATTGGAATGCTGTATATATTTCTGAGCTTGATTAATAATTTTTATCTTTAGTTTCAAAGTAATGTGTATTAATCAGAACAGCCTTAAAAGTTATCTTTATAATTACAGTTCAATAAAAAATACATTATAGTCATCTTTTTGTGAAATCTGTCAAAACATTACACAAATCAGTTAGATGATTTGTGATAGAAGGTGCTATTGGTATCTGGATTACAAACCTACTTCAACATTTAATTGATTTCTTTTATTTGCTAATCTCAAACTGCAGATTTCTTTCAAATAAAGAAAGTTTGCATAAAAAAAAACCTATCTACTAATGAATTTTGTGATAGAAAGAAAAGAGATAATTGATATAAAAAGTGAACATATTCTTTATTATGGAGACACATCTATTGAAAAATAATAATAAAACTCTCTAAAATAAAATATGAAAGACATTGTGAAGATTAGTGATGTAACAGTCAGAATAACAATATTATTTATTAAACATAATAACAAAAACTAAATAGAGATTTTTCTATTTTATACTATGATTATTTCTTATAAAAACTTGAAACTCTTTGTAAAAAGGTAATGGATGCTATTGGATATATAAGCAATATTTTGAAATTGTCATGGGAGATTTTACTGCTAAAAGTGAAAAACACTTAAGGGATTAAACTATAGCAGTCAAATTTGGATTTGGAAAAAGAAATGAGAAGATAAAAACATGTAAAATTTATATTAAAAACAATTATATAATAGTAATATTAAAAAATTTGTATCAAAGAGAAAATAAATATATGAATATCCAAATAATATCACAGTAGAGTTTTATTGTATTTTTAGTAACAAAAACTGTGTATTTCAAGAAAATCTGATGAATCAATCATTATTGAGTAAGGAGATGTAAGATATGCATTAATGCATTGTTTATAAAATAGTAAATCTTTGAAGATGGATTAGACTTGAATGAAATCAGAAAAAAATACTGAAAATCTACTAAAGCAAAAATTCATTAATAAATATTTTATTGAGACATGGAATGTAAGAGTTTAATGGTAATCTATTATTTCCAACAATCATGTCTATAACTGGGAGTTTGAATACAGATTAAAAGAATTTTGAAAAGTCACAGACAGGCTTAGAAATGTCCATCCAGAATATCAGCTCGTAGACTATTGATCTCATCATGTAATACTGACTATCTAGATATTTTTAAATTGAGGATAAATATTACAGTGAAGTATTAATGTGCTGACTGGAAAATAAAAAAAAAATATTAATGGTGAGCATCTCATAAATCTGTGGGTACTGAGTCATAATTATTTTACTATTGAATAATAAAATATATACATTAAAATTTACCAGTTATTTTTAGAACAGAATAAATGGGCAACATTTTTAAATAATCATGTTCAAATGATTTGTACAATATGAGTTTAATTATTTTGAACAAAAGTAAGTTTTTCATACAGCTATTGTCATATATTATTTTGTTGTTAGATAAATATATTTTACTCTATATCATATCTAGGATTTATTTTTAACAATATACTATCTCTAGTTTCTGTAATCAATAAAATATTATTTTAATAACAACTATATCACAATACTAATGAATATTTTTATTTTTAATACTTTTGAAATAAATTAGCAAGTGCTTTAATTATATTTCAAGATTAGCATGTTATGAATACTTGCAAACTTAAATTCTGATAAAAGGATAATATTATAAATTTTAAATCAATGTAAAATGTTTCAAAAATAAACAAACAAACCAAAAAGAAGCTTTGATGTCTTAATATTTATTTTAATAAAATAATCGGAATATTGATTTAAAATATAATTTTAAAATTGCAGTTGTTTATTTGAATAAATGTCATTGTATTTATTTTTAAGATAGGGTATCAAATCAATAATATATATTGTAATTTGATATAGTGTATGATAGCTAGAAAAGAATGAAAATGATCAAATATAAAATTTTAATAATTTTTAACCAACAAAATATGACTTAACTTTCACAGCTTATTTTCAGCATCTACACTTAAAAGCAGTAGCCTTCTTTGTTTTTCTATAACCGTCTATTGTAAACTTGAATAATCAATAAATACTAGACTTTAATCCTTTCCAAATTCACAGACTATTAGTTGATTATTAATCTTAATAAATCTATCATTGTTTTCAATGAAGGCCACTAAATATATACAATTCTGACAATTAAATGTTAAACTACTATCTCTAATCAAATTTATAATTAATGACTCTTCATTAAAGAAAACTCTTAGTAGTTTCTGATCACAAAAAAGGTTGCATAAATTGATTGAATTTTAAAGATTTATATCATTTAATACAAACTAATAAAGCATTGGTCCTGTTCCAGTATAATCTGAGATAATTGTATAATGCAATCCATTTATTAATTAACAAACAATCGTTGGACTGAAGAACACAATAAATAGCAATTTTAATAAAGAGGCTTCCTATAAACAATTTAAAATAACTTGCCAAACCTATAAATTACAATTCAAATCCAGGCTAGTTGAATTTTTATTCCAGATCACACTTTGGTTAAGAGGTTTTTTTTCAGATAGCTAGATGTATAATCTATCTTGTTTCTATAACTGTTTATCAAATGAATAGCTGTAGTACTCATACTGGAATCATTATACAGATTGTAAAAACAATAATATAACTATAACAGAATGCAGTTTTTGCAATTGAAAAGCATCATATTCTTATACAGATTAACCCTATGATTTAGTTTTGCATTTAATTATATATATTACACACACATACACACATATACATATATAATAAATTAAGTTTGATATCTGTATTCATTCTACAATATATGTAATATAAAAATGACCTGTAGAGGTCCCTACCATCGCATTTTCAAGGACACATGTTTAAAGGTTTATTGCCTTAGTAAATATTATATATATATATCAAAGTACAGTAAAATTTACATAAATTATATTATTTTTAAAAGTACTTTTGACTATACATTTTGTAGTCTTTATCAACTATATAACACTGAATAATCAAAATAAGACAACCTTTAACAATACCCATAGTTCAATTCAGATTTCCCACAATTCTGTTATCTTAACATTTGATGACTGGCGATTCATTAACATTTGATGATTCTTGAAATCAACATAGCCTCTTTTATTTTACGTTTATTATGACAATGCTCAATTTGAATAATTTTTATATTTTTATAATCAAATTTTAATCTGTATTGACAAGATTTATTATGATCAAATATAACAGATGGTGAAGATTTATTTACTTCTATTCCAGATTGTTTCTGTTTTTGAGTTTGAGAAGAGAATAAAAAAGCATATGTTGTTATATAATAGAATTCAAAAAGAGAAACAATCTGGAATAGATGTAAATAAATCTTCATCATCTGTTATATTTGATCACAATAAATCTTGTCAATATGGATTTAAATTTGATTATAAAAATATAAAAGGTATGCAAATTGAATGTTGTTCAATAAACATAAAATAAAAGAGGCTATGTTGATTTCAAAAAAATTTCAAATGGTAATGAATTGGCAATCATCAAATGTTAAAATAGCAGAATTGTGGGAGAACTAAACTAAATTGAACAATGAGTATTGTGAAAGGAAGTCTTGTTTTGATTATTCAATGTTATATAGTTGATAAAGTCTACTAGATGGACAGTTGAAAATATTTTTAATAAAATAAATGTAACTAAAATTTATGTGAATTTTACTGTTATATATATATATATATATATATATATATATATATATATATATATATATATATATATATATATATATATATATATATATATATATATATATGAATATTACTTATTTATATATAAAATAATCCTTGGACAGTTTATTACTTTATAAAATATTATATCTTAATGATGTCATAAATATTATAGAAGAGGGTTTAATATTAATACATGGTTTATATTTTAAATATAATAATGAATTTTGTAATATGCATAAAAGATGAGTTATGGGCTGTGCAATTAGTAGTTTAATATCATCAATATTTGTTAAAAAATATTATAATTAAAAAAAATAGTCAAAATTAAGAAATTATTCTAGATATGATGATGATATTTTAATTATTGGTAATATAAAAGCTATGAATAATATTTGTAATGATTTTAATAACAATATAAATTTAGAAAAATATACTTTGAAGATAAAATTAAATATTTAAATACAGAAGTTCAATTAGATATTGCTAATAAAATTATATTAAAATATTTTACTAAAGAAGACAAGTTAAGGTAAATTATTCTTATAGATTCACAATAAGCATCAGTACAAATGATGGTAGTTATTAAAATTTTTAAATATAAAAATGATAAATATAATACAGGAAAAATTAAGAATATACTTTTTAATTCTAAAAAATTTACATTAAATAATATTTCTATATAAAATAAGTATAATGATGGTAGTAACAATAGTTTAAATAATACTTGGATCAAACTTTTATATTATCCCAAAATTTACAATACATTAATAAAAATACAAAAAAATATATTGATAAGCATATAAATATTGGATAGTTGAATAGTAAAAGTCTTAATAAATTAATAGGTAATTATAAGTTGAGAGGTGATTTAAAATACAAAAAGGAATTGAAAATAAAATTAATTGTCATCTTTACAGTATGATTTACTATGGTTATGCAGGAAAATAATTAGAGGTAAAAACTACAGAACATACCAATGCAATTAATAGGTGAAATGACATCTCTTTTATACATTCAGTACTTAAGATATGGACATAAAATAGATGCTACAAAATATATTGAATCTTTAAATTACATTTAATAAAAAAAAGAAGTCAAATATATGAAATATATTACATTAAGCATAACTTAAATAATGGTATGAATATTTATATAACTTCAAAAAATTTAGTTAACAACTGATCACTTAAAAATCAGCAGAAAATTATATATATATATTATAACAATCGAAATGAAAGCGAAGATCGAGTCTAACCGCAAAAACAATATCTGCACTACAAGGGCGCCATCTAGGCATTTGAGCCTAGAAAAATTTATAAAGTAGGCAGATACGCGCTGTTAAGATTCCACTTTCTTTAAATATTCTGACCGTTAGCCCAAGTCACTAGCTCAGCGGAGACGCAGAGATAAAAATCTGTAAATTTTATATCTTAAATATAAAGGAATAAAAGCCACTGCCAGAAATTAACACATAAAATATTTATTTACGCACATATAAAATCATTCTAAACTCGAGGAATAGGTTTAACATTTTTAGATTTTTATATTCTTATTACTCTTTAATTTTACATTTATATAAATTTCAATGATTTTAATTTTTTTTTATTTAGATTGTCAAGTATGAATAGACTACATAGATCTGCATTTGAAAATAAAACATTCTATCCCTATTTAACCCTAGGCTAAAATTCGCAGTCAAACTGGCATCAATCCATCCGATACATTTATGTATTCAATGTAGCATGAAAATACAACAGCACAAAGATATTATACTGTCAGGAATGGACATCTGAACAATATAGTTTAAGAAAACATTGACTCTTGTCTAATACAGGAATATGACATCTGTATAGCAAGAAGAACAATAAAATAAAAACTCCATAGGAAGGGACCGCGATCCTTTTTGCTGACTTACAATCCCATCCATAGGCAAAGGGTTGGTGCGGTGTATACATCGATTCTGCACATAGCGAAACTCATACTACATCTACTAATTACACAAATATATCCAATCCATTGACCCAATTCAACAACAACACAAATAACCTAAGATTACCCTCCCCTAATATAACTTTACAAATCTATATCGCCATTCACGCCCGACTTAAGTTTAACATTTAGATACGTTCGCACAAATGAGTTTAAAAATGTTGGGTATAGATCGATTACATAGATTCCACGGTCAAAAACATTTCAAAATAAACATAAACGATCAAAATACAAAATTATTGATACCGACAATCGCAGAGGGAAACTTATAAGTAACCCAATAGTATTCACCATAAGATACTTGCTTTGTCACCAATAACTTAAAAGACATCCGAATAAATACATTTTAGATACTCACCGTAAGGTATCATTATTTATCGAATGTCTATATATTTTGATCAAATATGAAAACCAAAATATAATTAACCGCAAACGAATCCATGCAAGCGTCTATAAACAACTTAAATTTCATGCATTTAAATAATCTTTACAATAAGAAAAAAAAATAATGGAAAAGATGTTTATCAATCGGAAAACATATAAAATTAAACATTATTAATTTGACTTAAAAACTTACAAAAGTCAGATAAGAGTCCGTTTTAACTTTTAAATTGGCTTGTTTATCAATTTATCAAACTTGACGAAAGTTCTTAATTGATTTTAATAATTGTTCATTTCACATAGTCCATGTTCCCGTTGGCAATTCCCACGGCATCTCCATTGGAAGAAAATGTTCTGGAGGTAGCATTAGCTGGTTCCTTTCTGGTATCACAGTCTTTTCATTTTATTTTTTTTAAAACAAACAAAAAAAAATGAGAGAGAACGGCAAGTGCATCTTACCGTTGTCATCAAATCAAGTTGGAAAAACTCTCTGACTGGAACTCAATATTTTTTTCTTTTTATAGTCCTCCTCTGGATTCCATGAACAAAAACGTCACTGTTCTGTTTTTTCGTTATGGTCCGGGCCTTTATTTGGCTTCCATTGGTCAAGCTAAAATCCCTTTCTTCTCTTATCTAACTTTCCATCTGACTTTTTAATTAAACAGCTTTTAGATAATTAATAAACAATCATTTCCATTTATAGATTACAGGAATTAATTAATACCTGTTTTTATTTTAACTTACGTTATTTTTTTATTAAAATATTTTTATAAATCTTTTTTTTTATAAAAAATACATTCAAATACCTTTTTTTATTTATTAAAAAAAAATATTTTTAAAGTTTAGCATCTGTGCGAATGTATATACGTATAACAAACATTTTTAATTTTAGCGTTTAGTTTTTTACTTTTATTTGCGAACTTTTAAGTTTTTTATTTTAAATTAATGTAACGACATATCTATATATCGTTACAATATATATATATATAGTTGTGTAATGTATTATTTTTTTATAGTTGTGTAATGTATTATTTATTTTATATATGTTATATTGTCAATTCATGGAAGTTGTATTGGATCTCTATATAAATGTTTTATTCTATTTTACTGATGTTTTATTTGTTGTTATTGTTATTGTACTTCCATTATAGAACACTAGATAATGTTTTATCTGCAATAATTGTTTAACATTAAAATGGATGATTAACCATTGAAAAGAGAACGAAACCATATGCACATATGTGTGCAATTATACAGATGTATATGATTTTTTAATTATTTATTATAATTTATATAATATTGTGTAGTATAAATAATTATATTAGAAATCAAAAATCTGAATTAATTTTCTTCTACTTTTTAGTCTTTTTATGTAAAAGCACGTATACAAATTTATGTAAAATATTTAATTTTTAGTCTTTATTAACATCTTAAATATTTGTTTTTTGATTATATACTTTTTGATTTATATGTAAGAAATAAATGTAAAGAAGTAATTGTATCTATGTTACTGTCTTTTATATGTTGTTTATCATAAAATACATTAACACATCTAAAATTTAATAAATAGTAAACTGCAAATACACACACATACAATCATAGTGAAAATGACCTAAAAAATAAAAAGGTTAATATGTATATATTGTAACCTTCTCTTTCTTTTACTTCAATCCTAAATTTAGCTTAGCTCAAACATCAAAGCATAGAACATATAGAAAAGCCACTTTATGAGACTCAATTATTAACTACAAATGTATAATACATAAAAAAAAACATAAGGTAGACTTAAGAGACGCTCACATTGAGAGGCATATAGAATATGCTCCACAACGGCATTACTACTGTAGAAAATTTCCAACTACTGTCCTAGTATAATCATTAGAAAAATCCCCACAACAGACAATGATTAACAAATAATGATTATTCTACCCATCACTTATTTAATAAACTATATACAACTAATAGTGAAATTAAATGCATACTAAAATACGTTATAATAATTACTGCTCTCTTATGGATATCTTAAGGATAATAATTATGCTTTTATAATCTAATAACAATTAGTAACAGTAAGATAACTGAATAATAGAATGAATTTTACTAAGATCCAATCATCTCAATAATAATAATCACACTTAACATTATAAACATAAATTAACTTCTCTTTTTAAAAATTAATATAACTCTAATAATAATAATACAATAAGATTAACATTTACTATACTCTACCTTACTTTCAATTAAATAATTTAATTGCCCTTAGACATCTGATATATTCCATATACAAATATTAATTATAAAAGAGAATAAGAATTTTACTATAATCAAAAGCTTTACAATACCACTATAACATCCTTCCCTTTCACTCACTTCATTATCTTAATTTGATCAGCAAATTTACTCTTTTTAATTACATCTTTTTAAAAAAATGATCCTTATAATATATTCTATCACTAACATCTTTTTTTGATATAATGTAGCATTTTAAGATTTAGTTTACAATAAATTTTACTTATTTTATATAATGATAGTAATACTAATGTGACTCCTTGAAAATATTGTCTTTCAGTGAATACTCCAGTTAGATAATATTATTAAATAGAACTTCTTTAATAATTACATTGTCAAATACTAAATCATTAATTTATCAAGTTCTCATTCTTTATAACATCTTTTTTACATATGTCATAGCATCGTCCAGAAGGCGAACCCACAACCGTCTGTAACCAACTACTTGCTTGCAAGGCAGCTGTGATGACCTCTCTGCTAACAATGCTTGACTTTTTTATAACATCTTATGCACAAATTATCCAATAATTATATTTTTGGTTATAAGCACTTTATATAATTTATGTGTTCTGATATGAGTTTATAACAAAAATAATTCTGAATAGAAATAAAGCCACCAGTCTACGATTTATATTAAAAATAAGTATTTATTTTAATAATAGTAACAATAGATAACAAATCATCAACTATTAAATAACATAGTTAAACTCTAAAATACATATGAAACAATTAAAATGTATGTACAATTATTTATATTGAAAAATTTAATAAACATACTTATTTTTAATTTAACATTTATATTATATAATTGTTCCATTCCACAAATATCAAATTCACTAATATCAACATGTATGCTTTCTTTCATGTTGATAATTAATTTTACCATCCATGGGTTCTTTTTGTGGGTTCAACTTTTTAATCTTCCTTCATCTAATGGTATAATACATTACAATTTGCAATATTTACATAAAGATAAAATACTTTATTACTTTTATTTTAGAAAATGATTAGTAATAATCATTATTATATTTCTCTGAGGTGAATGGTGTCAAAGTTGTGAGTGGAATGAGTTTGACAATGGTAAATAAAAATGTAACAATTTATCTTTCATAATGTAAGTCTGCCTAAAATCTATTCATAAAATTTACATATAAAATTTGATTTATGTTATTATAATTTTCAATATAATATTGATATGATATTGAAATAATTAAATAAATCAAGATTATTTACTAATAAATGGTCATTCATCCTGTTCATGCTGTACTTCCTTTCATTCACTTTTTCATTCTTCTTTTTTTTTTGATCTCATATTTTATCTGTTAGCATTAAATTAGTCAGATTTTATTTAACTACTAAAATATTTGTTTTACATCTTTTATTGTTCTTTTATAATGAATCGTCTACTACCTAGTGAAAAAAACTATAATATTTCTAAAGAATAACTAGTCTATATATGATGCTAATTATATACTTTTCTTTACCATATCCAACAACTCTATAGGTAAAACACTGTTTTTCTAAATAAACTATTATCTTTTTAAAATAGGAATGGAGGACTCCTTTTTAATGGAATTTTATAATTTGGCAAGTAGTCATTTTTACATTAATGATTCTCCCCCAATATTTAAGCTTATCTATTAAGCTACCACAAAAAGTAACATCCATGTCTTATGAAGATTCCTCTCATCTCTTCATACTAAAGAACATATAAGGGTATCACTTAGATCAATCTCATTATATTTTAATCAGTTCTTCAAGAGGGTATTTCATCCTATCCTGGAATTATAACTAATCTTAGTATGATATATATATTTTAGCATCAATGACCATAAGCTACTTCACAACTAATATTACAATCTCATCTTCCCCTCAAGTATTCTTCTATAATATTAACAATTATATTACAAAACAAATCATGCCTTATGAAAAATGTCAACATTATACTTTTTACCACACAAAATTGAGATCATAACTATTTTGTTACTTTTACCATTCATTCTCTTGTAACTATTCATATTTTCATTTGAGATTCTGATAGCATAGGTGTTTTTATTTCCATAACTTCCATCTCTTGAGTCATCATTATAACATCAATTTATTCATTAAATATATTTGATATTAAAATATTACTAAATTAATTTAAATAATTTTGCCTTATAATATAACTATAAAGTATTATTTTACTCTTACTCTCTTTTTCTGAACACTCACATATACTATATTAACTTTCTAAGCATAGTTCTTATTATCATCATTTTTTTAAAAAAATACATTAACCATATAAAATATATTAATATATCAGAATATCCAAATGAAATACATATAATATTATTACCTTATCACTAAATTTAATATCTAATATTACATTCACATTAATATTAACAATAATAACAGAAGATAAAAAATATTTTTCTTTTGTTTATTTCCTCCTTTTAGTTCTGCATCAGTATAGTCTTCAGCATGATGCTTTACATCTCCTCATGAGTTTCTAATTCTATTTCTCTACTTGCCAGCAACTTCTATGATCCTCTGTAAAACATTAAAAAAAACTAATAACAGTTTCATAAAACTCTTTAAAAAAATTCTATGTATCTTTGTTTAAGATTTTAGATCTGAGTGTGTTTGAATATTAAATATGAATAATTATCATAGCAGTTTAATAAAACTGTAGTTGAATAACTAATTCAATACACATTTGAGTATTAATCTCTCCATTATTAAAGTTTGCTATACATAGTATTAATTCATAGGTCATTTCTACTTTCACTTTTTCTCATGATATTTTACTTAATAGTCATTTCTTACCAAAATAAACATAAATAAGTTCACTTAACTCTATTATTTAATAATATACTATTTTATCAAAATTTTTCATAATCAAAATTAATAGCTGTTCTTGCTAATTTTTTATCTTTTTAGTATTTTATAGTATAGGATAATCTTATTTACTATACAAAATGTTCTTTCTTGAAATAGGCTTTTGTTTAATATAATCTATAATAAACATTTATTATTATTTATTTACTTAATAGTCCTTAATTATTAAATATACAACAAATGTCTATTATTCTTTATAATTTTATAAAGTTAATTGAATAATACAAGTTACTTTAATTTAAAAGATAACTATTTTCATTTGTCATCTTGTTATCATTAATAAACTATTTTAAAGTTCAGTAAACTAATTTAATTATTTTGCACAAAAGTTATCACTTTGTATTTATTTTTGCTCCTCTTCATAATTAAGTTCTTATTTAAATTAACAAAGTAGAGATAAACAAAACATATTTCTTTATGTGACAGTATTTACTTATTTTAATTAATTGAAGTTGAGAATCCCTATTCTTCATGGTTTTTCCAATCACTAATAATAATAATTTATCTTTGCACTTATTCTTCATTAGTAATTTTAATTGTGAATTGAAGTTTCAGACAGTAATTGTATCACAAATGAAGAAATTTAGTTTTACTCACTCTATCATATTTAAACTACTAGTAAAAATATTATATTCCTTTCAGCATGATTAGTTCATATATTTTTTACTGTTTATAAATACAATATATTACATTTTACAATTTTTACAAACTTTTATATGAAACAATGGTTCACTTTATTTTTTATGATTTATATTGCTTCTTTTCCCCATCTAGTTTGTCTGCTCTTTATTGCTTCTTTTCCCCATCTAGTTTGTCTGCTCTTTATATATATATGTATCCAGAAAGCACGATGTAAAAACCCAATAATTTACATTTCATTGGTCAATTAATTGGAATTTAACTAGTAGCTTTTGAATAATTAATTTTTCATTTACAATTTAATAATAATAAAATCAATAAATATTTTTAAAACTGATAATTTAAACAATTTTATTTTCTTTTTTATTAATTTAAACTAAAATATTTTAATATTTATTTCTCAAATATTATTATCATTACAATCACACCAACTTTTAAAGGATCAATGTAATATAAAATACTAAGATTGATTTTTTTTTTCCTATTATAACCTTTACTTAAATCTGACATATTTATAAATGAATATGAATTTGCATTTATTAAAATCACTTATATAATACTAAATTGTTCAAGCACTTTACAAATGTTACACAATGCTTTATTTACCATCTTTTTCTTTAAAGTTTACAGTTTTGATTACCCTAGCAAGCTTCTTCAGAACTTTATATCTCCTAATCTCAACTGTTACAATTTATTAGGAAATATAATGTTCTGAAGAAGATTGCTGTGAAAATCAAAATGTAAACCATAAAAAAGTGGTAAATAAAGCATTGTATAACAGTAGTAAAGTGCTTTGATAATTTAGTATTATATGGTATACATTTGGCAATGCAATAAAAAAAATAGTTAAAATTTCTTATATTAAAATTACATAATTGTTAAAAAAATAATTACAAATAATATATATATTCCTTATTCCAACTGAATTATCTCTTTATGTCTCATATATTAAATTATTTGTGCCAGTTATATTTATGAAATTTAAAATTTTGGACTATAATATACAATTTTATATATTCAATCAGCATAATTAACCAATTAAAAGGTTATAATATATATATTATAATTGAAATAATAATTTTAACAGTTTACAAACTATTCCAAACAATCCTTAAATCTGCAGTAACCTTGCATAAACTTTATGAGAATGTTTAGATTTTAAATATATCTCACAAGACTTTAATCTATTGACAATTGTCATATACATGTTTAGCCAATATTTGATACATATTCAATTTTTTGAAAATCATAATGGTCTTATTTATAGTGAGCATCATGCTCTTAGAAATAATAATTCTCCAGGAGTTATTATCATTGGGATTAACTTTGTACATCAAGATGTTTTTATGTAAATTGTACTTTTTCTTTTCTTCCTTAGCATTTTTACTTTTATTACTGGTGATAGAAGGATTAGAAAATAATTTTATAATGTTATCTAATTTAATATTTTGAAATTGAATAACTGTTACATTTTTGTAATCTTATTCTATTGACTCATCAACAAGCAAATCAACATCTGTAATAACAATATTCTGAGTACAAGGATGCTGTTGCACTACTTCAATGGGATTTCTGGTAAGGAAATTGGCTATGATGTTCTTATTTTCTTGAGGGTACAAAATTTTGTAATTAAATTGTTAGAGATAAAGTCTCCATTTTATGCATCTTTCATTATTTAAATAATTTTTATTGAGGAATTCAATATTTCTATCCCAGCAAAAGCTGACAAAGTTTTTGAAGCACCTAGATTAAGCTAAGATGTTCTTTTTGGTAATGGGTACTTCAGTTTAGGTCCTTTCAAGTGGCAACTTAAAAAAATATATAAAATTGTAGGCTGCTGAGAATCATTCAACTAATACACCACTACTTTTAACCTATAATTACTGGTCAGTTTGTAAGTAAAATACTTTCCTAAAATCAATATAGGCCAAAATGATTCTTTTCTAAAAATTTAATCTTGATTGTATTGAATTTCAATGTATGCTTATCATTCCACTTACATTTAACACTCTTTTCAAGGCAACATCGACAATGATAATGTACCATAGACAAAGTTCTGATTAAATTTATGATAATAGTCACATAGACTGGAAATGACTTTAACTATTCCTTTGTTCTAGAAATAGAAAAGTTTTGTATGGCTGTAATCTCTTCTGGATGGGGTTTCATATTCTGTTGCAGAAAATAAGCATTTTCAATATTTACATTAATGTTATTTACAGTATATTCCTTGAAAAATAGTTTAAATCTTCCAAATGCTTACCAAACTCTCAGAGGTGATTACAATATCATCCACATCCATGATGATATTTTCTCTTAATTGACAGGACAAAATCATATTCAAATATCTAATTAGGCCAGCTCCAATGTTGACCAAACCAAATGACATTCTTTCCAAATATAAATTTGTACCTCATATTGGAAAGCAATGTATTTTTGGTCATCAATATACAGTGGAATTTACCAATAACTGGCTATCAAATCAAATGTAATAAAGATGATATTGTTCTTCAACTTAATTAACAGTTCATAAATAGGAAGTTGGATAGTACCCTCTGAAATAGTCTGTTGATTTAACATATGAGTATACAAGCAAACCCTGACTGACCCATTTTTTTCCTGACTATGATTAATGATTTTATATAGACTGAAGAGTTTTTTTTGACAATATGTCATTCAAATCATTTGATTTATTTGCTGTTGTACCTCATTGATAATGAATGTAGTAGATTCATTGTTAGAATGGTGTTTCACTTTTTTAATTTGATGTGATGGATATATCATTTTCCTATGCCTGGTAATTTTGAGAAAATGTCTTTCTATTGGAACATTAATTGATACAATTGTTTTGTCTGGCTAAAATGTAGACAATTACAGTTTTCTAACTTATATTTTAAATTTAAATTCAACTGTAGTTTCAAGTAAACATAATAATTGATTTAAACTACAATCTACAATATTATTAAAATTATGAACTTCCTTTTGACATAAAATGGTTTTATTTTTATAGATAATACTATATAAATTTAAATTCATGAAGCCTGAATATACTATTCCTTCATGAATTAGGCCAGGCATGATTAAAAAGATATGACCAATTTCAGATCCTTTTTTATATTTATATTTGAGATTAAAAATAATTTTCTTGGTAATGAAATTATTTCTTGGTATAAGTCCTTTTTTTATTTTTCTTGAAGTAATATGGGAACACACACAATCATTCCTTCATTAATATAGAGCAGACACAAAGATAAAGATTTATAATAAAATTTCTTGAAAAATATTCCCAATGATATTTAACAAATTCAAAATAATCATGAGAGCTGAAAACAGATAATTCTAGTAGCAAACTGTTTCTTTTAAAATACATTTTAATGACAATAAGAATTAGAGGAATAACAAATAGAATAATAATTTTAACTATAAATTGCTTTTTATAAAGTTTTATTATTATAATAATTCAACTTTTTAAGTGACATTACTTATGATACTGCAAATTTAAATTATACATATTCCTTTTCTAACTACAAAACAACACATTTGAATCAATCAACAATTTCAAAAAGCTAATCACATAAATAAATAAATGAACTTGATATGAATAGCTATATTATTTGCTTTAACTTAAACAATCTGGATCCAGTCTTTTCCTTATGATAATTATAGGCATGATTTTCATAAACTAATCTTTTATTATAATTTTGTAAAACAATTTTAAATAATTGTCACAGCTTTTTTAAAGACTTAATACTTTTATAAAAGTTCATCATTCTATATCTTAGCTTAATATAAGTATATTGTCTATTTTTAGTAACAATAATTAATATTCATAATTAAATAAAAATTAGTTAAAACTTGGCAGAGATAGTCTTATATAAAAAGTTCCAAATTTAATTAATATTTATATAAAAATGAAGCAACATACTTTTCATTATTTGAATTCTTTTCTTTTGGCCTCTTTTGAAACACATTAGATATTTTTAGCATTTCTTTAAACTTATTATTTGATGAATCAGCTGAGCATATGCTTTCAGGAGAAATATTACAATGGATAACTTATGGTTTTGCTTATTCAGGCATAATGATGATAAATTATAGATATTAAACTTTTTAAAACTTTTAAAAAAATTAATTAAATAAAATCAGTTAATTAAACACTAAAGCGAAGTTAAAATTTTAATAATAAAAATTACATTAAGATTGCCTTTATATTATTAGTATATTTGTTTTATAAACCCACTCACATCAAGATTTACTACTGCATTTGAGGTATTTAAAACAATCTTCTTTTGATATTTATTATAATATTTAAATTATTAATTTATGTTTATCTTGTTAATTGATCTGACCTTTAACTTTATCAAGGCAGGTAATTAAGTCATATGATTGTCTAGACTAAAAATGAACTTTTTAATTACAGCATAATTACTACAATAAAAGATTTATTTAATACTAAAAAATATCTATTTATTTTAAGATTAAACATTCTTTTTATTCAAATCTCCCTTTTCACTCTTTTCCTTGTATTATTTAAAAGTTTATTTTATTAATAATTAAAAACTGAGAGAATGTACCTATTTTTATAAATACACTTAGTTTTAATTAATCAGTTCAGCATTTCATCTACATACACTAAACATCTGCATGCACACTAAATATAACAATTTTAATGCAATGAAAATGAATGAGTTACTGACTAATATTTAAAACTAATTTAAACTTAACACTAACCTTAATCAGTTAAACTTAATATTTTTAAACTCCAATTTTAAATACACTCACATAAATTGATATTTAATAAATCATAACTATTATATTAAAACTCTATTTTAAAAATTAATAATTAAAAATCTTAACAAAGTTAACTAACTATTTTAGACAGCATAAAATAACTTGATCTAATATATTTATTTGAAACAAGCTCTAGATTAACTCTTCTTTAGTTTCAAAATATTAATGTTACTCTTTCAGGCAAATATTAAACAATATATGATACATTTTTAAATAACTGCTATCTAAATAGGTTAATTAAATTATTTTAACTCATACTATTGAAACATAATTTAAGATTTTTATTATTATAATACAGATAAAAAATTTACTTATTATAATCTTATATAAAAATATTTTTAATGCTTTAAAAATACATATATAATCCACAGGGTTATATATATATATATATATATATATATATATATATATATATATATATATATATATATATATATATATATATATATATATATATATATATATATATATATATATATATATATATATATATATATATATATATATAACACATACTAATTAAAAAGCTTCTTTAATATTTCAACCAGCAGACTGGTTTTTATCAGAAAGCACAGCAAAATGATTACTTCCAGAATTTAATCATTAAAAAGTGTAAAAAATTACAAACATTCACATATTAGATAAAATTAATTCCTACAGGTTAAAATTATTTTCTTTATAAAATTTTTTTTTTAATTTTCCTCACAAAATCTCCACCTCTTATAACAAATTCCTTATACAACAATTCTTATCAATCAACCAACTGATACATAGCTCATATTTATTGTTTTAAAATACCAAAAAAGAAAAAAAAAAAACAGTAATGACATTTTTATAAAATTTTCATAATATACTTAGAAATCTTTGTAGAGTTTTGTAAAGTTTAATAAGTATTTTATAAGAATTTTATGAAAATGTAATTACTAGGTTTTTTTGGTGTTGTTTTAAAACAATAAGCATGACATATTTATCAGTTGATTGATTGATGGGAATTGTTGTATAATAAATGTGTTATAAGAGGCAGAGATTTTGTAAGAAAATTTTAAAAAAAATTATAAAAAAAGATTTATAAAGAAAAAAATTTAACATATAAAATTAATTTTGTTATCTGATATGTGTCTGTTTGTAATTTTTGTTTTTTAATGTATAAATTCTGGAAGTAGCCATTTTGCTTTGCATTGTGATAAAAACCAGTCTGTTGAAATATTAAAGCAGCTTTATAGAGAAGTATTTGTGTGTGCTTTGTTTTATTAATAATTTTTATAATTCTTTGAGTTATTTCATATATATATATATATATATATATATATATATATATGAAATAACTCAAAGCTGTATGGTATAATATATATATATATATATATATATATATATATATATATATATATTATACCATACAGCCTGCACCAAATACCCATCAACAGAAGGTGCCACTAGGTCTCAAGCCCAGAATATTTATAATATGGTGATATTGATATTTATTATAAGTGCCTGCTGCAGTTGTCCCTTCATATAAAGATCAATTATAGCTGCTAGATCATGAAAAGTGAAGACTCTTATTAAAATAAACAAGTGGTAAAGGAGATGAGAATAAACAAATGTCAGACATATCTAACAATTAATAATATTTATTAACAATAGCAAATCGAAAAATAAAGCTTACATTGATGGATGGTTTTTAGCTATATACATCTCAATCATATATTAAGTTCAAGTAACTTTTTAAAAAGTAGTTAATAAATAAGCCAGTTGATTAATTCTATTATCCATTTGTTCTTCCCCTCAAATTAATTTTATTACATTAAAATAATTGAATTATTATAATAATAGAACTTTACATATACTCAAGAGTTTCAGTTGTGTGCACATATTTATAAAATAACATTAACCTATACTTAAACATTGGCAGATTTTACTACTAGATGAGATTAAACAAGCAGATTTTATTAACAATGCTCATATGTGGTTTAACATACAGGTCACAAGATAAAACATATAATGAACAATTAGAAAACATCATATTTAACCCATGTTCTATAAAAGTGAAATATATATATATATATATATATATATATATATATATATATATATATATATATATATATATATATATATATATATATATATATATATATATATTAAAATTGGCACATATTAATTTTATTTTAAAATATATATATATTAAAAATAATAAATAACTTATAAAAATCTAAAAGGTTTTTTTAGTAAACAAAATAAGTTTACTGTCAAAAGTAAAATTAAAAATCAGAGTTTTAAAATAAAAATCTTTTGAAAAAGTTTTTGAAATAAAAGTTACAATTAATTAATCAGAAGGGGAAGGAAGGGTTTTCCATTAGAAAAGTCAAACTAAAAGTTTTATAAAAGAAGTAAGGTTTTTCTTAATTAGTATTCATAAAAATAAATAATTTAAAGTTTAAAAAAATATAAATCTCTTTTCATTGGAGATTATTATAATAAATTATATATGTGTGTGCGAGTGTAAATAAATGTATGTGTGTTACAATAGTATTAAAAAATATATATAAATGAAAGATAAAAAGAAATTATATTTGGAAAACACAGCGATGGCTATTAAGTTAAATAAAGATTTAAAAAAAACCACACCAGCAGTGGTCTACTAATTAAAAATATAAAAACAACATGTTTATGAAAGCTACTACTAATTAAACAATCTTCAAAAACACATCAAAGGATTAGTTATCAATGAAATTTTGACAACAAATTGCCGGAGGATATTAAAACAAAAACACTTTGCATATATATAAATAGCCAGATATGTATCGGACGTCAGTTCAGCCTAGTTTCCAGTGACAGTCTTGTTTCAGTTCAGATAACAGTGAAGTTTATATTATGTATCCAGAAACAGAAATGCAGTGTTGAGCAGCTTTTGGGAATATATGCTCTTACTTCAGCCCTTTAGTCCAACAAGATCATCAAAACCTGCCCATGACATAATGTCTGCATAACAGCTCAGAAATTATCCACCATTGTTCAACTGTCGCCAGGAATAAAACCAATGGATTAGCATCAAATCTCTTCAAGAAACATCAAATATAACTGGTTAGATATACTCCATCAGAAGCAGCCAACAACAAGCAATATCCACGTTCCAAAAATCCTAGGTAAAACATTTGCTTATTTTCATTTATACTGTAATAGCCATTGCATTGCATGAATTCAAGCGAATCCTCCAAGAGTCTAATTATATTAACTCTATATCATACATAAAATGAACTATTGATATGTGTGTTTAAGTTTCAAATGCTATGTAATACTTTATTATTATATATGTGAGTGTATGAGTTAATATGTGCATGATCATTATATCAGTGTTATTAGATAAATTAGATAAATACCAGTGTTCTATTATAAAAATGTACAAGAATATTTAAATTAGTTTAGAAATGTTAATTTAAAATATGCGTGTGTTTTATTGAAATTATAAAATGTTTAAAATTAGTAAATATGAAGTATAATTTATGTTAGTGAGTTAGTAGAAAGAAAGAAGGAACCGCCTGACATAGTTTAAAAGTTAGTAAATGGGCAGATTAGTAAAGGAAATAAACAAAAAAGACCAGAAATGGACAATGAGCAGGAATAGGATTATTCTAAGGTCAATAATTTGATAAATTTAAATCTGAAACTTCTATTTAAAACTAAAATAATAAATTTTTAAAAAAAATGAATAATGATAACCACTCGTTTACAGAGAACCTTGGATTTTCACCAACCAAGAGAACAAGCTGGATTTAAAAGTGGTTTTAGTATAGTAGATCATATTCAAGTATTGAGAGAAGTTATAGAAAGGACAAATGAATATGAGTTGTCATTATGTTTTGGATTTGTAGACTATGAAAAGGCTTTGATTCTATAAACATTTCTTCAGTGATTAAAGCATTGGATCATCAAGGTATAGATCCAGGATATTGTCATATTTTAAAGAATATTGATAAAAATGCAACAGCAACAATTAGATTACATAATGATACTGGGAAAGTCAACATTGAGAAAGGTGTAAGACAAGGTGACTCCATATCTCCAAAACTTTTTGCAGCAGTGCTGCAAGAAGTATTTTGTGGATTAAAATGGGAAACTAAAGGAGTGAAAGTAAATGGAGATTATTTAAGTCATTTAGATTTCGCAGATGATGTAGTTGTTTTTTGCAAATAATGCTTCCGAGCTGCAGGAAATGTTGCAGGAGTTATCAGATGAAAGTAGGAAAGTAGGACTAAAGATAAATGTTAAAAAGACTAAAGTAATGTTTAATCGATTTGCTCAAAATATGAAAATAAAGATTGATTATGATGAATTAGAAGAAGTTAAGAGTTACAAATACCTTGGTCAGATTATTAATACAGATGGAAACATAATAGAGAAAATTAATCATAGAATTAAACTTGGTTGGAGTGCTTTTGGTAGAAATAACTTGATATTAAAAGGAAATATGCCTATGTCTTTGAAAAGAATGGTTTTTAACAAATGTGTTTTACCAGTTCTTACTTATGGATCTGAGACTTGGACACTTAATAGAAGATCAATACAGAGACTTCAGACTGCTCAAAGAAGTATGGAGAGATGTATGTTGGGAGTAACAAGAAGAGATCAAAAACGCAATGTATGGGTAAGAGAACAAACAGGTGTTACTGACCTCATTGAAAAAATTAAAAGATTGAAGTGGAGTTGGGATGGACATATTGCTAGAAGAGATGATAATAGATGGACAATTGAAATTTTAAACTGGATTCCAAGAGATTGTAAAAGACTCAGAAGGAGACAACATGTAAGATGGATGGATGAAATAAGAAAATGTGTAGGGGTGATGTGGAGAAAAGAAGCTAAAGATCAGAGAAGATGGATTAAACATGGAGAAACCTTCATCCTGCAGTGGATTGATAATGGTTGATAATGATGATGATGATGATAAGTAAAGTTAAAATCAGGATTTGTTTAAGTAATAATAATAAAGGAGGCTTTGTAAAATAAAAGATTTTTTTTCTCCACACACATAAAGTAATTAAGAAAAATGTTCATAAATATAGGTCACATAAAATCAATAAAATCAAGTTAAATAAATAAGCGTAATATATCTGTAGTAAATAATAATAAAGAATGAATCATAATAAACTAATAGATTTTTTTTTTTTTGGAATACATGCATTGTAATAAAAGGAAGTAAATAAATGATTTAAAGTCAAGTCAATATATATATATCAGTGTAATAATGAATCGTAAAAAAGGAAAACAGTTTTTTTTTTTTTTTTGTCTGAGTACACGCACATTAAAATAAAATAGTTTTGAATATACGTAAGTTAATAAATGGAAATAAATAAATGTTTTAAAGTAATCAAGTCCAATAAAATATTTGTATAATAATAAAGAGCAGTAAAATAAAAGAGTTTTCTAAGTACACGTACGTTAATATATAAGGTAAACAAATGTTTAAAAAATAATATTGTAATATAAATAATATTCTTAAGAGTTTAGAATAGTATTGTAAGATTAAATAAAGTAAACGTTTTTTTTTTTTTTTAGAACATACGCACAGAAATAAAGAAGTTAAAATAATTGTTTAAAAAATAATAGTGTAATTAAATAAATATGTAAGATAATGTTTGTAATAGTTCAGAATAATATAAATAAATATGTTAAAGTAATGTCCATGTGTATTTAAAATAATATTGTAGGATTAGTGATAAATAATATAAAGTCAATCTAAGTTATATTAAAAGTGTATAAGGGTTTGAAACTAAAGGGAATGAGGGTAGTAAAGAAATGTTTTAGTTAAAGATAAGTTTAAAGCTGTGGACTGGATAAATTTTAGTACCCGTAATGGATTTGCCAGGATCATTCCTCTTTTAAAGTGCGCACTGGCGACAACCAGAGTAAGTCATAAGTCACTTTTCAGGGGAGAATCCCCATACCTCGTACCTCATTTTCCAAAGCGTAAGTTGGAAATGGACAGTTGAAATTCCTGCCATTTGCAGTGACCTTTTCTTAGTCAAAGTCTGATCAAGAGAACCGGCAGCTGAAGCTTTGATTATAAAAGATCCATGTGCCACAAAATTAGTTTGTCCTCATGGTCACTATCCAGAACTCAGAACATTGTAAACAATGTTAAACAATGTTGCCATCATAGAAAAAAGAAAAGTATCACTGGAGATTGCCCTTAGTATGGAAAGTAAAAGATATCAAAAAGCAAACTTAGAAAATAATAAATTAAGAATTAAAGTTGTCAGAGATAAAATGGTCAAAAATAGACACATTTTACTCTCAAAGGGAGGGCGGTGAAATGTACCAATATTGAAATTGGCACATATTAATTGTATTTTATATATATATTAAAAATAATAAATAACTTATAAAAATCTAAAAGGTTTCTTTAGTAAACAAAATCAGTTTGCTGTCGAAAGTAAAATTAAAAAATCAGAGTTTTAAAATAAAAATCTTTCGTGAAAGGTTTTGAAACAAAAGTTACAATTAATTAATCAGAAGAGGAGAAGGGTGTTTCATTAGAAAAGTCAAACTAAAAGTTTTATAAAAGGAAGTAAGGTTTTCCTTAATTAGTATTCGTAAACAATAAATAATTTAAAGTTTAAAAATATATAAATCTCTTTTCATTCAAGCTTATTATAATAAATTATATATATGTGTGTGAGTGTAAATAAATGTATGCATGTTACAATAATATTAAAAAAATATATATAAATGAAAGATAAAAAGAAATTATATTTGGAAAACACAGAGATGGTTATTAAGTTAAATAAAGATTTAAAAAAAACCACATGAGCATTGGGCTACTAATTAAAGATATAAACACAACATGTTTATGAAAGCTACTATTAACTAAACAATCTTCAAAAATACATTGTCAAAGGATTAGTTATCAATGAAATTTCGACAACAAATTACCGGAGGATATTAAAACAAAAACACTTTGCATATATATAAATAGCCAGATTTTTATCAGATGTTAGTTCAGCCTAGTTTCCAGTGGCAGTCTTGTTTCAGTTCAGATAACAGTGCGGTTTATATTATGTATCCAGAAACAGAAATGCGATGTTGAGCAGCATTTGGGAATATAGGCTCTTACTTCAGCCCTTTAGTCCAACAAGATCATCAAAACCTTCCCGTGAAATAATGTCTGCATAACAGCTCAGAAATCCTCCACCAATGTTCAACTGTCTCCAGGAATAAAACCAATGGATTAGCATCAAATCTCTTCAAGAAACATCAAATCTAATCGGTTAGATATACTCCATCAGAAGCAGTCAACAACGAGCAATATCCACATTCCAAAAATCCTAGGTAAAACATTTGCTTACTTTTGTTTATACTGTAATAGCCATTGCATTACATTAATTTGTGTGAATCCTCCAAAAGTCTAATTATATGAACTCTATATCATACATAAAATGAACTATTGATATGTGTGTTTAAGTTTCAAATGCTATGTAATACTTTATTATTATATATGTGAGTGTATGAGTTAATATGTGCATGAACATTATATCAGTGTTATTAGATAAATTAGATAAATACCAGTGTTCTATTATTAAAATCTATAGGAATATTTAAACTAGTTTAGAAATGTTAATTTAAAATATGTGTGTGTTTTATTGGAATTATAAAATGTTTAAAATTAGTAAATGTTAGTTAATAAATTGTCTTTAAAATAAAACTTTATTTGTCAGTCAATTCTTTTTATAAATTCTTTTTACAATTCTTTTAACCACTAATTATGTATAATCTAATAGTGATTACAAACATCTGAGCTAGTCATGGATATTTAGGCATTGATTTAGTGGCCATTGCTCAAAGCACATTATTTATTCATACTTGGATAATTAACTGGTACCCGTGTTTATACACAAACAAAAAAAGTGCTTTGAATGTGGTGTTGAACTCAACAGTCGAGAAGACGTTATGTCCTGGAAATCTAATGCTAGTTATATATATATATTTTTATAGCTATCATTTGGACATACATACTCTCTGAGTATTTTTTTCTCTGCCTAAGAGCCCAGTGTTTCAAAAGACACATATTCGAACCTGGTACAGTATATATATATATATATATATATATATATATATATATATATATATATATATATATATATATGCATAGGAGGCTTACTACACCTCACGCAATGCAAAATAAGAATAGAAAAGTTCAAGTGGTATATATGCATATGTTAGAACAGATAAAAATATATAAATAAGCATAGGCAGAAACTGTGCTGAACCTGATGCCAAATCAAAATCTGCCTCTGTAGAATAATAATCATAAAAATAAATAGAAGGTGAAATATAGAAATAGACATTCCTGTGACATATATATATATATTGTAATGATATATAAACATTATATATATATATATATATATTGTAATGATATATAAATATGTCGTTACATTAATTTAAAATAAAATCTTAAAGTTTGCAAATAAAAATAAAATCTATTAAAAAAAAAAAACTAAACGCTAAAATTAAAATGTTTGTTAAACGTATATATTCGCACAGATGCTAAACTTTAAAAATATTTTTTTTATAAATAAAAAAGGTATTGGAACATACTTTTTTATATAAAAAAATATTTAAATATAAAAATAGTTTAAAAAAGAAATAATGTAAGTAAAAATAAAAACAAGTATTAATTAATTCCTGTAATCTGTAAATGGAAATGATTGTTTATTAATTATCCAAAAGCTGTGTAATTAAAAAGTCAGATGAAAAATAGATAAGAGAAGAAAGAGATTTTAGCTTGACCAATGGAAGAAAATAAAGGCCTGGACTATAATGAAAAAAATGGAACAGTGACGTTTTTGTTCATGGAATCCATAGAAGGACTATAAAAAAAATCTTGAGTTCCAGTCAGTTTTCCGGCTTGTTTTTGAGGGTCATGATAGGACGCACATATCACACACTCTTTCTCTAGTTTAAAAATGAACTGACTGTGATACCGAAATGAACCAGCTAATGCTACCTCCGTAACATCTGACCAGGTTTTCAAATAAAAACTCTGTGGGAATTTACATCAAGAGCAGTGATTCTTCTACTGTAAGCTATTGACATGAACTCTAAAATTTAAAACTAATTAAGAACTTTCGTTCAAGCTTATGAACTTCTATCTGACTTTTCAGTTTAAAATCAATTGATAATGTTTAAAATTTTATATGTTTTGCTTTGAAAAAAAATCATTTCCATTTTATTATTTTTTTATTTGTATTAATACTTATCGTATAAATTATTTAAATGCATGAAATTTAAAGTTGGGTATAGATGTTGCATAGATTCGTTAGCGGTTAATTGTGTTGCTGTTTCATAGTCGATTGGAATATATAAGTTATCATGTCACTGTGGTATCTTATGATGAACACCATTGGGTTTTTTTGTATTCCCTATGCAATTGACATTATCGATGACTTTGTATTTTGATCGGTTATGTTTATTTTGGAATGTTTTTAACTGTGGAATCTGTGCAGCCAATCTATACTCAACATTTTAAAACAAATTTTATAAAATTCATCTGTGTGAACATAATAAATGTTAAATTTAAGTCAGGTGTGAATGGCTGTATAGATTTGTAAAGTCATATATAGTTTAAGGGAGGGTAATCTTAGGTTATTCATTTCGTAGTTGAATTAGCTCAATGGATTGGATATATTTTTGTAATTAGTAGATGTAGTATGAGATCCGCTATGGGAAGGATTGCACATATATGCCACAGACCTTCTGTTTGCCTATGGATAGGTTTGTAAGTTGGCAAAGGACCACAGTCCCTTCTATGGAGTTTTTTGTTTATTGTTCTACTCACCAACAGATGTAGAATTCCTGTTGGTGGAGAGACAATGTCTTCTCTAACTCTACTTACTGTTCAGATGTACATTCCTGACAGTATAGTATTTTGTGTTGTCATATTTTCATGCTACATTGAATACATAAATGTATCAGATGGGTTGGCGCTATTTTGACTGTGAACTTTTTGACCTAAGGTTAAATAAGGGATAGAACATTTTTCTTTTCAAATACAATCTATATAGTCTATTCATACTTGACTCACTAAATAAATATTAAATTCATTATGGCAAGCTATTTAAATGTAAAATTAAAGATTAATATAAAAATCTAAAATGTTAAACTTATTCCTCAAATTAGAATGATTTTATATGTGTGTAAATAAATATTTTTATGTGTTAATTTCTGTCAGTGGCTTTTATTTTTTTATATTTAAGATATAAAGCTATATTTTATAATCTCTGCTGTTCCACTGAGCTAGTGACTTGGGCTAACGATCTGAATATTTATATAAAGTGGAATCTTAACTTACGTATCTGCCTACTTTATAATTTTTTCTAGATTCAAATGCCTAGATGGTGCCCTGTAGTGCAGATTGTGGTTAGATTCGATCTCCACTTTCATTTGGATCGTCATAATATATATACAAGCAGGATAATCTGTTTTCTTGCAGCTATGTATAATATAAACAACAAGAAATAAAATGTCAATACTTTAAATGATTAATGCTTATATAAAATATATTATACACACATATATGTATGTCAAGTAAGAAATGAATATTTTAAAATCTACAGCATTATTAATTAAAAAGGTATTTTAAAAAATATTAATCCAGATTTTCTTTTTATAACCTACAATTTTTTTTTTCTTTTTTGTACAAAGTGCTGAAGGGATTATAGATGTTTTAAAGTAATTACAAATAAAAAAAGGAATGAATCTGATTCTGAGATTTCTTAAAATAACTTTAAGAGAGAAAGAAAATAATTCTAGAAACCATTGCATTTTATTAAACTTAATGATCAACTGATAAAGAAATTAGACATTAAAAGCTTGTAACTAAAGTAGTTATAATTGATGATATCTATCAATAAGACAAATATAAAATTATCTCAATAAAATTAAAAAGATAGAAGTATAATACTATGAATTAATAACATTACTGGCTTATTGATATATGTAAAAGACAGTTCATGTAAAGATTTTACCTTATGTACATAGTGACAAAAGTATAGATTTATTATTTTTATATAGATTGTACACTAGGCATGTCATCATAATTTATCGATTCTTCTGTTTGTTTCATGGTTGATAAGAAGTACTTCACTATGATGAGTTTTATGATGTTAGCAGTTGGTTGGTTCTGGTAAGTTAGGCAAATTTGGTATATGCTAGCTATCGGTTCATGCTGGAGACTGGAGTTCATGTTCAAGTGCTTTACAACACCTAACTTATATTAAGTCACTAGAATGTGTTTTTATTGTTAAGATAGACACAAGCAAATATGGAAAAATCAAAACAAAAGATCCACAGATACAGCTGAATAATTTAAATAGAAGTATTATAATGAAGTAAACTGAGTAATTAAATGATTTTAGTTGATTTTATATAGACTCCACTGTTTATTGTTTGACTGACACAGAAATTTAAGGACTCTCTCTAATCAGAAAACTAGTGTAATTTTTTTTACCAGATAAGCAACTATTTTTAATTAATTAGAAAATTCCAAATTATCATTAAATACTTTAATTTTCCAAATAATACTCAATGATTGAAAACTATATTTTGTTAAGACTTTAAAATAATTTGATTAGGATTGAAAAAAAATCTTTTACACATTAAATATTGATTCTGCACTATAAACAATATTTTACTGAAAAAATAATATAATTGAAGTACAAAGTTCAGTTTTTAAAAAATACTTTTACATTAAAAAATTGTTTTAAATAAACTGAGATCAATAAAACATTTTGATTATTAATGTGTGCATTTTTTTTTTTTTTATTATATATATATATATATATATATATATATATATATATATATATATATATATATATATATATATATATATATATAATACTGCACTTATCACAAAAATGCAATTTAAATTTAAATAAAGTTTGCTTAACCAACTAACACATAAATTAATACTGAGATATGCAAAGAATCTCAATATATTAAAGTGAAAATTCTTCAACATATTTTCAGCATCCATGAGTGATCTCTATAACATAGAAGATGACTAATGTATCCAGTTGAAACATATGTACACTATTAACATTAATAACAGGAAAGTGTATACATTAACAAATCCAAAATACATATATAATGGGGGAAGGGCAAAAATAATTGGAATTGTGTAATAAAAATTATATGTATTTTTATGTATTGCAAATTAAATGTCTTTAAAAATTAAAATCTATTTAATGCAATGTACTAATATTTAATGCAATGTACTAATCTAAAACCTGTTTTTAACATTTTGAAGTAGTCTGGAAACACATTCAAAGTGAAGTGCTCTAACACCTTCATCATTCCTTTCCCATTTAAATACACACAAAAAAATTAAAAATTGAGACATTTTTTTTTATTTGAGAGATGAAAACAAGTGCACAAAGTGAGATCAAACAAATATAGCTGATAAATAAACTGGGTCTTGCAGAATTTAAGTAAAATGTGTTTCACACTCAAAGATTTGAATGATGACACTTTGTCAGGATAATGCTTACACTATTCTCTTTGCCACAAATCAGGATGTTTACATTTCATTGCACTATGTAAATGTTTCAGAACTTGCAGATAAAATGCCTGACCATTATGAATTAAATCTGAAAGAAAAATGTTGTTTGCATAAAAAATAATCAGCATTGTATTGATATAGTACTTCACTTGCTATGCTTTTTAGGAACATAATTAATTTAACATTTCAAATAAACCACTCATAAACTTTTGATTTTATGAGATCAGCTTGTTTGTAATCTGTTTCCAGCATTACACTGCTTTACCTCCTGCTTTTTGTAAACAAAAATATAATTTCAAATGGTTCAAACTTTATAAAAAAAAACACAAATATGAGAACTGCATTTTACAAAAAGGATGAGCTATGAGACACCACAATTTCACACAATGATGTCTTTTGAAAGATTGATGTAGAAAGGTAACTGCAAGAACTATGTAATAGCAAAAATATATATGACAATAGGCATGCAAACCAGTAAACAATGTCAGTTATTTTGGGTCCCTTTATATATATATATATATATATATATGTATGTGTGTGTGTCCCTTTATATATATATATATATATATATATGTATGTGTGTGTGTGTGGGTGGGTGCACGCGCACTTAATTTAGTATAAAAATTAATCTACATAAAATTATTAATAAAATTTAAATTTTATTGATCATACCTTTTTTTTTACTGATAAAAGAAGTTTGTATAATTTTGCCTATTTGTGTGTATAGCGATTTCAAACCACTCAAAGAAATATGGCTATATACATGTTAGAAGTAACAAGAAGAGATTGAAAGTGAAATATATCGATGAGAGATCAGATAGTTGTTACTGTTATCATTGAAAGAATTAAGAAGTCGAATTGGTCTGGACATATTGCTAGAAGTGATGATAATAGATGGTGTGTTGAGGTCTTGAATGATTTCCAAGAGATTGTAATAGACCTAGAAAGAGAATAAATGTGAATGGATAAAATAAAAAAATTTCGTGTTGGGGTGGTGTAAAACGAGAGACTAGAGATCAGAGATGGTTTAAACTTGCAGAGATTCTCAACCTGCAGTGCATCGATAACAGTTGAATATGATGATAATGATATATATATATATATTTTATTAACAAAAATAATTATGTAAATAAATAATTATTTTAATATATAATTTAAAATTGTTTTATTTTGTTAACTTGAAAAATATTGTATCACAATTAGTAGATGGTTAATAAAAACATTGCTAATTAAAATAAAAAACAAAAATTAAAAAAAAAACAAATAACTCAATGCTATTTTGTTTAATTACATTCCGAAGCATTGTTGCTTCTCTTTTTGACCATTTCAATATCAAAAAATAACAGAACCAATTATAAATGCTAGTGTTATTGTCAAGAGACTCTCTACAAAAGAAATGGAAAATCAAATTTTTTTATTCAAATTTTGTCTGAGCAAAATTTTCAATATGAATATTTCACTCTTTTATCAATCTTCAATTATTTTCAACAAAGACTTACTTTTTTCCATGTTATTCAAAGTCTTGAATAAATCCACTAAGTGAGGAGCACATCTACAGTTGTTTATTTTTTCACATATAATAGTTGTGTTGAAAATTTCTTCTAATTTTCCAATATGATGTTATAATAGAAATAGTTTTTTTTTTTGTATAAGAGTTAATTTAATTTCTTTTTTCACTTCGATTTTAAAATTATATCATTTCTATTACAGCATTGTGATTTTTTATTTTTTCTAAATTAAATTAAAACTTACAAATGACAGTAAAATTAATTCAGTGTAAAATTGATTTATTGCGAAATTCTCAAAATAAGTTTTCTGCACAGTTTTATCTAATGCTTAATTTTGCTTTAAACATTTAAAGACATTATAGTAGGCATTTAAATAATGATTTGTATGAACACACTTTAATTTAGTAACAATATTGTAAGTTTGTTACCAGTATATATATATATAAATACCTTTTATACAGCATTTTCATTTTTCAATATTTATACAATATTGTAAGTTTGTTACCAGTATATATATATATAAATACCTTTTATACAGCATTTTCATTTTTCAATCACTAAACACGTGAAAAATTTTTACTGGTTGTCTGTTATACTCCATTATTATTATTATTATCTTTTTTAATTGACATGAAGGATTATGTGTTTAAACATTTATTTGCAATTTAATTAGCTAGCTTTATTTAAATTAAAAAGTGACAATTTTGAGTTTAAAAGACATAATCATATATTTTGAAATTATTTGATGTTAATAATAGCATTATGGTAAAATTTTTGTTAGATTCCACAATTTATGTTTCAGATAATAAAGGTGCTTCAACGATGTTGTAAACAGCCCAAAAGTCTGAAAACTGATTTGCTCATTTTAATTATTTCTGCAATATTCCTGCATCACTTACGCTATTCAAAACATGCTACTTGGATCCAATCAAAAAACTATGTAATGTAGATATTAACAATAAAGTATATATATATATATATATATATATATATATATATATATATATATATATATATATATATATATATATATAATCATTCAAAACAATACAATAATTAATACATTAAAGATCAGCCTTTTCAAGCTATTGTGCATGCGCTTTTTATGAGTATTAAGCATTTGGGTTGGAAAGAATAAGTGGATTCATTTTATTCTTTTATAAATACTATATCTTGTATTGGTAGTGAAAGTATTCATTTATTATTAACACTTGTAAAAAGTACATGCACAATAGCTTGAAAAGGCTGATCTTTAATGTATTACAATTTATAAAGCACAGAACTATAAAAATAAATGTTTATTGAAATAATTAATACAGTGAAAATATTTTAAAATATTTTTGTTTACATTTGCAACGTTTTTTGTAATACAATTTGAATCTAGTTTATAACGACTACATAGAGAGTTGAAAGTACTTCTATTAAATTGTAGTATATATTTGTTTTTTAAAATATTTTACTGTATTAATTATTGTATTATTTTGAATAATTATATATATATATATATATTATAATTGAAATACAGACATTGATTATATATATATATATATATATATATATATATTATATATTGAAATATATACATGATTAATTATATATATATATATATATAATGCTATTAATGATTAATTTTAATTTATGTCTTCTATTAAAAATTTTATACAATTTTTCAAATAGCAATGTTTGAAAGATTATGGATAATGTTTACACAGGGTGTAAGTTAATATTAATGTTAATACTATTGCTCCTTATTTATATGGTGTTCAATTATATATATATATATATATATATATATATATATATATATATATATATATATATATATATATATATCATGTAAGATTTGGAACTTAACACAATGAGATACAAAAGTGAATTCTTTGTAACAATCGATTTTATGAGTCTATTCTCATTTTAACTTTTCAATAATTAACTATAATAATAGCTTAACAATTTAAAAAAGGTCAACAATATTTCATTTAACAATTGGTGCTGTATTACATTTTAAATACATATATCATAATTATCTATTATTAAAGAAAAGTAAATATTTATCTTCTAGAATAAATCTTTTGATCTATTAAGTATTTTAAAGTAATTTGATTAACAGTAATTTTTTTTTTTAGATTATAAGAGTAAATACTCTCAATGAAAACAATTGCACTAAAATATTTAGTGTTTCTAATAGATATAATCCGATATTATTAGAAAAGGAATTTAATCATCATAAAAATCATATTTTATTTCATGGATGATAGTTTATTATATAGTAAGTTATCTACAATTGTAATTATTTATGAATAAATAAAAAAACATTTTCCTAAATTCACAACTAGTAAATATAAAACTGGTTAACACAAAATACAAATTATATACAATCTTTTTATTTATTAAAACTCATTTTAATTTCAAATATAAAAGAGTTTTATTTTTACTCTCTAATGTTTATTTATTTTAAAAAAAGAAACAACTATTTTTTTTCCTCATTGGATTTCTTTGTTTTACCTTCCTTTCTTCGATTTTATTTTTATTTTATTATTGTCTTCTTGCTAATATCTATATTGTGCATTACCACTACAGTATGATGATAACAGCATTAATCATAAATGTGTCAACAGCAAGACAGAGTTGTGAATTGTATGAAAGAAAATTAATTACAAGCTCTTTCCATACACCAAGTTGAGAATGGTGTGGAAATACAGAATAGTATCCATACAATTATCAAAAGTTTATTCTGATGTAATCACATCTCATAATAGTAATAATAAGCAAAAGTGATTATTTCATTCTTAGAATAAATCTTTTTATCTGTTAGCCATGATAAAGCGAATTGGTGAATATAAATTGTTACTGATACAGTGCATATTCAGTTCTCTTTTTTTTCAGTTTCTACTTTTATATTCTGAGTTAAGTCATCAAAACCATATATAAAAACTAACATTTATGCATCTTATATATATATTATAACGGTCTGATAAACAGTGAATGATACAGTCTTACAGTATCTGTACTACAAGGGCGCCATCTAGGTTAATTGAACCTAGAAAATTTATAGAGTAGGAAAATGTGCACTGACAAAGATCCAACTATTATTTATTATTGAGACCATTAGCCCCAGTCACTAGCTCAGTGAGATGCAGAGATTTATAAAATAATTCTCATCTAAAAACATTTTCAATATATAAAAAAAAATAATAGAAGCCTCTGATAGTAATAACACACAAACATTTATTTACACACATATAAATTTTGAATCATTTTAGAATCACTTTTACTTTAAAATTTTCCTTTTATAAAACATCAGAACTTTACTTTAAAAATTAACTCACATTTTTACTTAGTTTTTAGAATTTACATTTACATTTAAACTTTTATTTTCTAAGTTCGCACAGATGAATTTAATGAAAGTTTGTTTTATAATGTTGAGTATAGATCAGCTACATAGATTACATGGTTAAAAACATTTCAAAATAAACATAAATTATCAAAATATAAAGTCATTGATAGAATCGCAGAGGGAAATTCACAAGAGACCCAATGACATTCATCATAAGATGCCGCATTGACACCAATAACTAAAAAAACATCATAATAAATACATTTTAGATATTCGATGTAAGATATCATTATTTATCAAATGTCTATATATTTTAATCAAATATGAAAACAAAACATAATTAAACACGAATGAATCTATGCAAGCATCTATGCCCAAATTTTAAAAAAAAATGCATTTAAATAATTTATACAATATTAATAAAAATAAAAAAAATAAAAATGGAAATGATATATATATATATATATATTCAATAAAATAATAAATAATTTAGTCAGATAGGAAATTCTTCTATTTAGAATATTGAAAAGTTTAGCATTTAGAGTTTTTTTGTTTAGAAATGTTCATTAATTATATATTTCTTAAGTTTAGAAAAGTTCATCTTTAAACTGTTGCTATTTGGGTTCCAGTGTTAATTGTCCTGATGTCCCGGGAAGACCGGTATGCTGTTGGCCATTTTATTTATTCATCCGGAGGTATTTTACTTTAGCTGGCCTGCAATGTAGAAAATGATTGGTCATTTCTCTTTCTTTTTTTTAGCAGAACTGAAGGGATTGAAGAGTCCCTCTTTTCAATCCCTTCTCCTTCAACTCCACACTAACACATATCACCACTGCTATCACACATCTCTCCCAGATCTTTCTTCACTCACTACAATTTATTTGCAAACATTTTCTTTTTATATTAATTTTGCGGATTAACTCAACATTACGTCATGATGATGGTGATGGTCTTTTCATTGAGGTCCGATTCCCTGATGGATTTCTTTCATTGGCCATTCTGTTCCTATTGTTTTCCTCTCCTATCTGACCTTTGATTATACATTATGAAATGTCCAAGGGCTAGTAAAATAATCATTTTCATTTTTCAATAACATTAATTAATTTATTTGTACAAACTTAGATATATGTTTATCTTTAAATCTTTACTGAAAATTTAGTTTTAAAATACTTTTTTTTCTTCTTAATAAAGTTTTCATTTAATATTTTTTTATCTATGTGATTTTATATATTAGAGTTTAGATGATTTTTAATTTTCAATTTTTAATTATTAAAAAAGAAGTTTTTATTTGCTAACTTTTACTTTTCATGTTTAATTTTAAAAAAAATAATGTAACGGCATATGTTCCCATTACAATATATATATATATATATATATATTGAAAAAATAGAACTTTGTCACATAATGCTAAATAATATTTTAGTTTTATAGAGTAAGAGAAAAATAAATATGCAAATATTGGAATATATATTTGTATTTTTACATTTACCCATATTTAAATAGTTATAAAAATAATAATTGGACAACTTTAGGTAGAATATATTTGAAGAATAGGACATTCTCCCATAACATTAATGAGTAGGATTTAGTTTTTACATTGTAATCTAAAAATAAAAATATTTGTACTTGACAATAATAAAATATTTTTTGATTTTTAAAAAATAGTTTTAAATAGATAGGATGTTTTCTATAGATGTTGTTGTTCAAAAATCAAGAGATGGGAAGGGAGGATGGTTTATATAAAATAGTATCAAAATAGATACAATTCAATGAACATATTGTTTTCCCCAGATAATAGAGTGAGACAGATCTTGTTATGGACAAACAAAAGAAACCCCTTGTTCTCTAATTGGAAACAAATGATCTCAAAATCCTAGCCATTTTTAGACAAAATAAATTCTCCAATTTATTACTTCTATATTGTTTAGGGTAATTATATTTTTAAAACTTTTATAAAAATCTAATTACTAATGAAGATATTGCCCTGGAATTTTTGTGATAGAACAATCTGCTGAATGAAGTGGAATATAAAATGCTTTATATCAAATCCAGGTCAGTTATGGTGCTAAAATAATGAAGAATGCAAAGGGAAGCTCATATTAATTTGCAATCCACTTTGAGACTGCAAACCTCCATAATATGTGCACCCCCCCAAACCTATTGACATTTCACCTGAATCTGATATATATTTGAAAACATCTCATCAAAACAGAGGAAAACAAATCTCTTTTTAATTTTTATTCAGGATATTCACACTTTTAATGAAAAAAAAAATAGGATACATTTGACCCTTCTTATTTTTTATTAATTCTGCTGTGTATTATATTAAGTTCATTTTTATTATTTTATTATATTTTGTATTAATTAAATAATTATTTTTTGAAATTTGTGCCATGTTGTATGAACAATAAAAAAATATTATATGCAATTAATTTGTGCTTTAGTATTGTTTTTATAAAGCTCAAGATTTACAGTTGACCTTACTTTTTGTCTTTTTTTAAAACAAATAAGAGAATAAAAAATTATGGAATTAAGAATTAATTTATGATTTTGAATTATTTTCTTTTATGTGAATCAAATTTTCAAAAAATGTTCAATTTTCAATTGATGTTTACAGTGTAGCTTTGGAATAACTATGCAGTATATAAGAGCAGAAATAAAGATGAAAAGTGAGTGTTTGGTATCCTGAAAGTTTGTTTTCATTGGTTAAAAAGTAGGTATTCTCCAATAAATAGTGAGCAACATAAAAATCTGAATAATTATCTTTATTTATTTATGTAACTTAATTTATTCATTTTATAACAATTATAACCCATATTGCCTATATAAAAATAAGATTCTATTTATAAAAACAGTGTAGTTATGCACAATATTTATAATATATTACATAAATTTAGATAATTTGTCAAGAATTTTATTAATAAGAAATATCTAATATTTAATATAAATAATATCAATTATTTATTTATATATTTTGAAAAATAATATAAAAAATGTAAATTATTTTATATGAAAATAAGTACAATAATCTATTTACATATTTTGTATCATTTCTGTTTCAAATTTGTAAAATTGATATAATATTCTAAGTAAGTAAAATTCCAAAAGTAATGTGAGTTAATTAATCGGTGATTATATGATGCACTTTTCACCTCCAAGGAAGAAAGGTGATCAGCAAGGGGTCTATATTTACTTTTAATGAATAAATACCCCTTTACATATTTTAAAAACATATGTTGATAAATAAAACACATGATAAAAAGGGTAATCCAATCTTTAAATAATGCACTGCAAAACAAAGATCTGTAGTATGAAGAGAATTTATATATTTTTTTTTGCTTTCTTTGCTTTCTAAATAATAATAGTGGTATGATTCATTTACTAGAAATATAAATTATAAATGTACTTTGAAGTGAAAAAAATTATATGTATGATCAGATTTGAAACAAAGATTGACTGCTATAATCCAAGGCCTTTCAAATTTGACTGTTTGAATTAATTACAAGCATTCTAAATTATCATTTCATTTAATTCATATTCTTTTTTATAATTCACCATATTTTGCAACTATAATAAAATAAATAATGTAAATATAATAATAAAAACTAACACAACAAAGACAATTAATTAAATATTTTATCATTAAGTTGTACAATTTGAAAATAGATAATAACTATATTAAAAATATAAGAATTAAAAAAATTAAAATATTATATTTCTCTTTTTGTATTTTAATATTTCAAATTTTATTAACAACTTATTATTTTTTTCTACCAAATATCCCTAATTTTAGTGTTTTCAAAACTTATAAATGTTTGATGATAACAAATATATAATTGTGGCTATACAATAAACTTCAAACAAGTAAAAAGAAAAAAAGAATAAAGTTTAAATATCTATGTATGCACTTAATTACATATCTAAAGTGTAAGTGTTTAATGGATAGTATGAATAAATAGAAATTATCTTAAAGTTGATTTACATTGATTTTTAAAAAAAATTCAGCTGTCATTAAAAACTTTCTAGAGAATAAATATATTTATTATAAATTACGAGATTTGGATGATTGGTTGAATCAATCAAAGCAAAGGAAGTGTTCTTTAAACAATCTTTAAATACATGGCATGTTTTTTAAACAGTCAGATTTTGACAACCTGTCAAGAGTTTAGATTGCCCCAAGCTGTTTATTTAATTTTCAAGCAAAGATTAATGTTTTAAAATATTTTTCTGGCATTTATTTAAATATCATAATGTATTTTGGTTAAAAAATGCTGAAAATATAATTATTTGTAGAAAAACACTAAGATTTTACTAAAAAATTCTTAAAAATTTTGTAATGGTAAATCTGGGAAGGATATAAATGATGTTTGCATTGCTTGTAATTTTCTCGTAATGTTTTCTTTCATTTTTCCACTTTTGAATATTTCTATAAAATACAAATAAAAATATATTTTTGAAAAAACTTTCGTTTATTTTCCTAACATTACAAATAATTAATATACTTTTTGAAAACGAAACTAAAATTAATATATATTAAAAGATGAAAATATTTCTATCAAAGAGTTTGTCAATTGGCCAATTAAAAGTTTTTCAGTTCTGCCTCACTTGACCAATAAAGAAGTGATCCACACAAGGGTTAATATTAGTTTCTTAAATAATATCATTCATTTATAGTTAATTATTAACAGTTTATCTTGTTCAGTTATAAAGATTTAGATAGATTTTTTTCTGTCATTAGTCAAAATGATTTGCTTTATCATCAAACTTTTTAAAGAGGGATCATAAATTTTATTAATTATTATATCTTAATATCTATCTTTGACTTAAATAAATATCAATGATTATTTTATATGGTTTAATTGTTATAAAATGCATTTTAATCATTTATTTTCAGAAAATTTAAATAGATGTATAGTATTAGTTCATTATAATTAAGTAAATATCCAATAGAAACTACTGTATATTTGTTATAAGGTTATGATTGTTATATTAAAAATTTTAGATTATCTAATAGGCTTATTACTAAGGTGTTCTGTAGACTATTTCATTTTAATTTATATAACTTAAGCAATGATTGTATATTGATATAAAGTATAGTATAGATAGGTTAATATTATTTAACATTTTATTAAACTCAATGTAAAACTGATTAATGATTTTGTTTTAGTTAAACATTAGAGATATTGTAAGTTAATAAAACATTATCAAAATATTGTTATGACCACTTAGAAATTAGTCTATTTAGGTAGAGAATATCATTAAATTTTAATGTAAATTTACATGACTATATGTAATATTTGATTAGTAAATTATGTATCAGAAGTTGTTTATTGATTTGAATTTGGTTTCATTCAATAATAAATTAAATAGATATTTTAAGCATATATCGTTCTTTGGGACAATGATATATGATTAAATTGCTGATTCTAGTTTTGAGATAATGAATAGATTTGGTAATATCTGCGAGGATGGTCTTGCTTTTATTTTTTTAAATGCTGTCTAAACAAATTAGGTTTGGATGGATAGCTAGATATTTTTTACAGGTTATAAAAGAGTTACAATTTATTGATGCATGTTTTGCTCTGCTATAAATACTATTTAAAACATAAGAGCATTTCTTCATTATCTTTTATTTAATTTGTGTCAGTAATAAATGGTTGTATAAAAATCTATAGGGAAATTTTTGTTTCATTACAATGCTGATCAAACCAAAGTTGAGAAATAGTGGGATAGAAAATCAATTATTATCATTACAAAATGGCTACTCAACACTGACCGATTTTGATCATATATCAGTTGCAATGACTACAAAATACCATATCAACCTTGGGCCTATTACAAAATGGTACTCCATGTTTAGGCTAGATTTATCTTATTATAAATGGTATCTTAAATCCTGAGGCTTAACTAAAGTTTTTCTATTTTCATTCCCTAGTTTAATTTATATTCACTTACAAAATGTCAACCAATGATTGGGCTATATTTTCATTCAGTTAAGGTTAATATTTTCCATTGTTATTAGTTTTATTCCATTACAATATATATATATATATATATATATATATATATATACACATATATATATATATATATATATATATGTGTGTGTGTGTGTGTGTGTAATCAAAATTACCCAAAATTCACAACTCAACCATACTAGGCAAAAAATAAACTCTAATGCATAACCAATGGTTTCATTGTTGCTAGAAAATTTCTAAAATGTAATGAACTACAAAATTACAGTGTATTTAAACTAAACATTACCCACAATTTCACATATATGCCATATATCCTTATATTAAAAGAACTTTTAAATAAGTTATTTGCTTCATAATCTTCAATTTTTAATAATAATAATTCTTTAATTTGTCTTTCAATTTAATTTCTCTCAAAAAAAGAGAACCGTAGCCTCATCAAAATTAATAGTGTGGCCTATATTTTTTTATGGATTTATAAAGCAGAATTAGGATATTTATTTATAATACTACTTTTGATTACCTTTATTTCTTTATTTAATCTCAAACTATTATAATCTATATATACCTTCTTACAAAAACCAAGATATAATGTATACTACTACAGGAATAGTCGTTTTATCAAAAATTTTCATTGTATTATCTACTAAATTATTCAAAATAATACCATTTTTCAAAGCAATTTTTTTATTTCCAAACAAATTCGTATTTTTACATAAAATTTTATAAGAAGACAATTTAAATGGCAAAAAAATAAATTCATATTTTTGTATTTTTTACATTATTAAAAATATTACTAATAAATAAAATATTTTTAACAAATTTATCAGAGTAGACAACACTGAAATAATCTTTATAAAATTTATCTTTTTAAAACAAAGTATGAAAGTATTTTATTTAATATTAATATTTTTTTTAATATTGTAAAAGATAAAGAAAAATATGATTTTATTTCTTTGCCATTTAAATTGACTACTTATATAATTGCATGTAAAAATAGTAAATTGTTTGGAAATAAGAAAATTTCTTCTTAAAGGGGTATTACTTTAAATAATTTATTAAATAATACAAAAAAAAATTTTGATAGAAAGACTATTTCTAAATTAGTGTATATTATTCCTTGTTTTTGTAAGAAGTTATATATATATATATATATATATATATATATACTTCTATACACACTGCATGATATATATATATATATATATATATCATCATCAACCATTATCAATCCACTGCAGGATGAAGGTCTCTCCAAGTTTAATCCATCCTCTCCGATCTTTAGCTTCTCTTCTCCACAACACCCCTGCACATTTACTTATTTCATCCATCCATCTCACATGTGGTCTCTTTCTGGGTCTTTTACAATCTCTTGGAATCCAGTTTAAAATTTCAATTGTCCATCTATTATCATTTCTTCTAGCAATATGTCCAGCCCAACTCCATTTCAATCTTTTAATTTTTCCAATAAGATCAGTAACACCTGTTTGTTGTCTTACCCATACATTGCATTTTCGATCTCTTCTTGTTACTCCCAACATACATCTCCCCATACTCCTTTGAGTGGTCTGAAGTCTCTGTATTGCTCTTCTATTAAGTGTCCAAGTCTCAGATCCATAAGTAAGAACTGGTAAAACACATTTGTTAAAAACCATCCTTTTCAAACACATAGGCATATTTCCTTTTAGTATCAAGTTATTTCTACCAAAAGCACTCCAACCAAGTTTAATTCTATGATTAATTTTCTCCATTATGTTTCCATCTGTATTAATAATCTGACCAAGGTATTTGTAACTGTTAACTTCTTCTAATTCTTCATAATCAATCTTTATTTTCATATTTTGAGCAAATTGATTAAACATTACTTTAGTCTTTTTAACATTTATCTTTAGTCCTACTTTTCTACTTTCATCTGCTAACTCCTGCAACATTTCCTGCAGCTCTGAAGCATTATTTTCAAAAACAACTACATCATCTGCAAAATCTAAATGACTTAAATACTCTCCATTTACTTTCACTCCTTTAATTTCTCATTTTATACCACAAAATACTTTTTGCAGCACTGCTGTAAAAAGTTTTGGAGATATGGAGTCACCTTGTCTTACACCTTTCTCAATGTTGATTTTTCCAGTATCATTATGTAATCTAATTGTTGCTGTTGCATTTTTATAAATATTCTTTAAAATATGACAATATCCTGGATCTATACCTTGATGATCCAATGCTTTAATCACTGAAGAAATGTGTATAGAATCGAATGCCATTTCATAATCTACAAATCCAAAACATAATGACAACTCATGTTCGTTTGTCCTTTCTATGACTTCTCTCAATTCGTTTCACAATATATGTAATACACAAATCAATATATATATATATATCAAAATACAGTACAATTTATATAAATTATATTATTTTAGAAGTACTTTCGACTATACACTTTGTAGTCTTTATCAACTATATAACATTGAATAATCAAAATGAGACAACCCTTAACAATACCCATAGTTCAATTCAGATATCCCACAATTCTGTTATCTTAACATTTGATGACTGGCGATTCATTAACATTTGACGATTTCTTGTAATCAACATAGCCTCTTTTATTTTACGTTTATTATGACAACGTTCAATTTGAATAATTTTCATATTTTTATAATCAAATTTAAATCCATATTGACAAGATTTATTATGATCAAATATAACAGATGATGAAGATTTATTTACATCTGTTCCATATTGATTCTCTTTTTGAATTCTATTATATAAAAACATATGTTCTTTTATTCTCTTCTCAAATGTACACTTAGATTCACCAATGTATTGTATGCCGCATCCACATATCAATCTATTTATAATAGAATTTTGATTAAACTTTGAATTTTGAATTTTAGAATTATTAAGCAATCTATTTATGTTATTTGTAGAGAAAAAAGCAATATGACATAAACCATTATAAATTTTCCTACTAAACTTGACCTGCTCATCTGATATAAATGGCATTGAAATCCATTTCCTTTTGACATTTTTATTTTTAATTTTATTATAGTGTTGATTTCTTTTAAATCCTTTAATAATATTAGCAATTGCATTTTTATAATAACCAATTTTCAACAAGTCATTAAGAAATAAATGTACATTTTTAATTTTATCACTAGAATATTTGCATAATTTTTCATTTCGAAATAATAATGATTTCAATCCAGACAACTTATGACACATAGGTACATGTGATTCATATGGAATAAAACCTCTAGTTTCAATTGGTTTAATTAACATAAGATAATCCAGACTGTAATTGTTAAGAGTAACTTGAATATCCAAGAATTTTATGGAATTGTATTTCTCTTTAGTTATAACCCATTTTATATCCTTAATCTCATTTAATTCATTAAATAAATTGACTATTAATTCTTGTTTTCCACAAATAAAAACATCATCCACATATCTATGATATACTTTAATTTCTTGATATTTCAATTGTTTTAAAATTTTACTTTCATATGTTGATATAACAAAATTACAAATTTGAGCAACAGCAGGAAGACCTATTGGCCAACCAAAATTCATTTTATAATATTTATTATTAAAATTAACATAAATATTTTTATCAATAAACTGCAATACTTTTATAATAAAATTTATAATATCAGACTTTACATTTTTTGAAACAAGAGCATTATAAATAATATTAATTGACTCTATTCTATCTATTGATCCATACATTTCATTTATATCAAAAGTACAAATTGTGTCATGTAAATCTATATTTATATTCTTAATTTTACCTACAAAATCAAACAATGATGAAATAGTATATTCTCCACAACCTAAAATATCTTGAAGTAATAATTCAATATATCTACATGTTTGATAATAATATGCACCACAAAAATCAACCATCAATCTCAATGGATAATTTTCTTTATGTAGCTTTATATTCGAAAATATCCTAGGGCAAATAGCAGATGATGGATATAAGTAATAATATGTATGACTATCAATAGCTTTATTCTTAGCTTTTTTTTAAATTTCATTTATAAATTTCATGCGAGATGTATCAATATTTATTATTTCACTATTTTGAAATTTAAGCTTTTTCATTTGATCCATAACTTTTTCATTATATTTTACTCTTGTAAACAAACACATACGAAGGCCCTTGTCCTCCTTTAAACACACTAAGTCATTATTTAATAGGAAACTTTTAAATTTATTAATTTGACTTAACCATTTATCATTCCTATTATATTTAAAGTGTTTATTTTTAACTTCTTTAACAATGTTATTACAAATATTCGCATCACACTTATCACACTAAATGAATGTTCTATTGCAGAATTCAATTCAAGATTACAATCTTTCCATCCACCACCAACATATTTCGATCCGAAATTTAAAATATATTTTTGACTGAAATCCAAATTTATACCAGACAAGTTCACATAATTTTGATCATTCATTTTATCCGGAAAATTTTTATGAAACAAATGTTCAATTTTCTTGTTAAATTTATCAACATTTTTTAAATAAAATTTATCAAAAAAATTTTGACAAAAACACTTATAGTTAAACCAATCATCACAATTTTTCATCAAAATAAAATGATTTAAAACCGTTAAATATTTCCGTTGACGAAATAGCAAACATTTGCATTGCTTAATTATATTCTTTAAAATAATTTCCTTTATATCATTAGTAATTTTATCTGATAATTTGCAAGATTTGTTTATTTTTACTAAACAGCAATTCGGGAAAACTTCTAAATCACGACAGGCATTTAAAAAGTTTAATCTACATTTTAATGTAATAATCTTTAACGTTACCTTCCGCCATTCTTTTAAAATCCACATTTTACTTAGAATCTTTAAATCCATTATATATGTAATAAATAAAGTTTGATATCTGTATTCGTTTCACAACATATGTAATACACAAATCAATATATATATATATCAAAATACAGTACAATTTATATAAATTATATTCTTTTAGAAGTACTTTTGACTATACACTTTGTAGTCTTTATCAACTATATAACGTTGAATAATCAAAACGAGACAACCCTTAACAATACCCATAGTTCAATTCAGATTTTCCACAATTCTGTTATCTTAACATTTGATGACTGACGATTCATTAACATTTGACGATTTCTTGAAATCAACATAGCCTCTTTTATTTTACGTTTATTATGACAATGTTCAATTTGAATAATTTTCATATTTTTATAATCAAATTTAAATCCATATTGACAAGATTTATTATGATCAAATATAACAGATGAAGAAGATTTATTTACATCTGTTCCATATTGATTCTCTTTTTGAATTCTATTATATAAAAGCATATGTTCTTTTATTCGTTTCTCAAATGTACACTTAGATTCACCAATGTATTGTACGCCGCATCCACATATCAATCTATATATAATAGAATTTTGATTAAACTTTGAATTTTGAATTTTAGAATTATTAAGCAATCTATTTATGTTATTTGTAGAGAAAAAAGCAATATGACACAAACCATTATAAATTTTCCTAATAAACTTGACCTGCTAATCTGATATAAATGGCATTGAAATCCATTTCATTTTGAAATCGTCAAATGTTAATGAATCGCCAGTCATCAAATGTTAAGATAACAGAATTGTGGGAAATATGAATTGAACTATGGGTATTGTTAAGGGTTGTCTCGTTTTGATTATTCAATGTTATATAGTTGATAAAGACTACAAAGTGTATAGTCGAAAGTACTTCTAAAAGAATATAATTTATATAAATTGTACTGTATTTTGATATATATATATTGATTTGTGTATTACATATATTGTGAAATGAATACAGATATCAAACTTTATTTATTACATATATAATGGATTTAAAGATTCTAAGTAAAACATGGATTTTAAAAGAATGGCAGAAGGTAACGTTAAAGATTATTACATTAAAATGTAGATTAAACTTTTTAAATGCCTGTCATGATTTAGAAGTTTTCCCGAATTGCTGTTTAGTAAAAATAAACAAATCTTGCAAATTATCAGATAAAATTACTAATGATATAAAGAAAATTATTTAAAGAATATAATTAAGCAATGCAAATGTTTGCTATTTCGTCAACGGAAATATTTAACGGTTTTAAATCATTTTATTTTGATGAAAAATTGTGATGATTGGTTTAACTATAAGTGTTATTGTCAAAAATTTTTGATAAATTTTATTTAAAAAATGTTGATAAATTTAACAAGAAAATTGAACATTTGTTTCATAAAAATTTTCCGGATAAAATGAATGATCAAAATTATGTGAACTTGTCTGGTATAAATTTGGATTTCAGTCAAAAATATATTTTACATTTCAGATCGAAATATGTTGGTGGTGGATGGAAAGATTGTAATCTTAAATTGAATTCTGCAATAGAACATTCATTTAGTGTGATTAAGTGTGATGCGAATATTTGTAATAACATTGTTAAAGAAGTTAAAAATAAAAACTTTAAATATAATAGGAATGATAAATGGTTAAGTCAAATTAATAAATTTAAAAGTTTCCTATTAAATAACGACTTAGTGTGTTTAAAGGAGGACAAGGGCTTTTGTATGTGTTTGTTTACAAGAGCAAAATATAATGAAAAAGTTATGGATCAAATGAAAAAGCTTAAATTTCAAAATAGTGAAATAATAAATATTGATACATCTCGCATGAAATTTATAAATGAAATTTTAAAAAAAGCTAAGAATAAAGCTATTGATAGTCATACATATTATAACTTATATCCATCATCTGCTATTTGCCCTAGGATATTTTCGAATATAATGCTACATAAAGAAAATTATCCATTGAGATTGATGGTTGATTTTGGTGGTGCATATTATTATCAAACATGTAGATATATTGAATTATTACTTCAAGATATTTTAGGTTTTGGAGAATATACTATTTCATCATCGTTTGATTTTGTAGATAAAATTAAGAATATAAATATAGATTTACATGACACAATTTGTACTTTTGATATAAATGAAATGTATGGATCAATAGATAGAATAGAGTCAATTAATATTATTTATAATGCTCTTGTTTCAAAAAATGTAAAGTCTGATATTATAAATTGTATTATAAAAGTATTGCAGTTTATTGATAAAAATATTTATGTTAATTTTAATAATGAATATTATAAAATGAATTTTGGTTGGCCAATGGGTCTTCCTGCTGTTGCTCAAATTTGTAATTTTGTTATATCAACATATGAAAGTAAAATTTTAAAACAATTGAAATATCCAGAAAATAAAGTATATCATAGATATGTGGATGATGTTTTTATTTGTGGAAAACAAGAATTAATAGTCAATTTATTTAATGAATTAAATGAGATTAAGGATATAAAATGGGTTATAACTAAAGAGAAATACAATTCCATAAAATTCTTGGATATTCAAGTTACTCTTAATGATTGCAGTTTGGATTATCTTATGTTAATTAAACCAATTGAAACTAGAGGTTTTATTCCATATGAATCACATGTACCTATGTGTCATAAGCTGTCTTGATTGAAATCATTCTTATTTCGAAATGAAAAATTATGCAAATATTCTAGTGATAAAATTAAAAATGTACATTTATTTGTTAATGACTTGTTGAAAATTGGTTATTATAAAAATGCAATTGCTAATATTATTAAAGGATTTAAAAGAAATCAACACTATAATAAAATTAAAAATAAAAATATCAAAATGAAATGGATTTTAATGCCATTTATATCAGATGAGCAGGTCAAGTTTATTAGGAAAATTTATAATGGTTTGTGTCATATTGCTTTTTTCTCTACAAATAACATAAATATATTGCTTAATAATTCTAAAATTCAAAATTCAAAGTTTAATCAAAATTCTATTATATATAGATTGATATGTGGATGCGGAGTACAATACATTGGTGAATCTAAGTGTACATTTGAGAAGAGAATAAAAGATCATATGCTTTTATATAATAGAATTCAAAAAGAGAATCAATATGGAACAGATGTAAATAAACCTTCATCATCTGTTATATTTGATCATAATAAATCTTGTCAATATGGATTTAAATTTGATTATAAAAATGTGAAAATTATTCAAATTGAACATTGTCATAATAAACGTAAAATAAAAGAGGCTATGTTGATTTCAAGAAATCGTCAAATGTTAATGAATCGCCAGTCATCAAATGTTAAGATAACAGAATTGTGGGAAATCTGAATTGAACTATGGGTATTGTTAAGGGTTGTCTCGTTTTGATTATTTAACATTATAAAGTTGATAAAGACTACAAAGTGTATAGTCGAAAGTACTTCTAAAATAATATAATTTATATAAATTGTACTGTATTTTGATATATATATATTGATTTGTGTATTATATATAAATATATATATATATATATTGTAACCAGTTGGGTCACATAAAACACACTAATATAGTGTATGTGCATATATATATATGTAAAATAAAGGAAAAGTAGAAATAAACACAGAATAAATTTTTGTAGATATTTTTTTATATTTCCTAAAATAAAATAATAATAAATAAAGGGTTAAATAACTCTGGGTTTAAAGTAAAATTTTATTGTAAAATAAGTATTTTAAAAAAAGGTCTGATAAATAATATTTGTAATTCTGATTTTGAAATTAATAAAAAAAACAGCATAATTTATTTTTTTAAAATCTTTTAATTAATACTTGTATAAAATATCTTTTTTAATTAATGCTTATTTTCATTTGTACTATGTAGTTAAAAATCTTTGTAGATTAAAAATTCTAAAGGATTATCACACCTTTGGCCAAATTCTAAAGATTAAAGTAAAAACATGAAAATCACACTTTGATAGAAATTCCAGCTTGTTTTCAAATGGATTAAATATATTGAAAACAGCTACTGTGTTTTTGTCACCTGACCTAACCAAGTTTATAAAAGACTGATTTAAAAATATATCAGTTAGTCTGGGTAATGGTTTTTGAAGAGAACAGTCTGGATTGTATTTTTTTGTAAGAGCTGAACAGAACAGCTTGGCTACAAAATTTTTTTGAGTATGTGGCGGCAATTAGCTGACCAAATTGAGTAGCTGCCGTATTAGGTTGGTTGTAGCAGAGAGTTGGCAGAATAGCTACCATGAACTGATGTAGCTGAAGGCAGGAGCTGCTACTATTTTCTTTCACAGGAGTTTTGATTTACTTAAATATGGGTCACTTCTAAATCAATAGCCTGCAAAAAAGAGGACAAAATAGCTAGCAGAGTTATACAAAGCTCCTATGAAGATCTAAGGACAGTCCAATAGCTGCCTTATAGTTTCCTCCAGAGTTTTGATTCATGAATCCAGGGTCACTTCAAATGGATAAACTAGCTGCTTAAATATGTTCTAGAAGACAGCTTGACAATTGCTTGGACTACAAAAGAAATCTCATGGTATGCCAACAAATTACCAGAATTATATACTTTTACCTGATGATGACAACAAACCTGAAATTATATTTTTCTGATGGACCAAAAACAAAGCATGCCAAGAGAAAGCTTGAAGAAATTGGTGTACTTATGCTGCTGTTATCTATACATGCAGGTAACCACAGATAAACACGTCTCATGTAAATACCGTGAGTTATTTTATTTTAATATTTCTTAAAATGACTTTTAAAATTATAAATTAATAACTTAAACTTAATACAAACTAATAACTTTTGCTTGAGTCAAAATCTAACAGCAGTTATATATAATAATGAAATTTTAAATAATTTGTTTAGTGTGAAGTGAAAGATATATAAACTATTTTATTTTTAGTTTATTAAGAAAAAAAGACATTTTATATTTAGAGACTTTGATAATTAATCAACAAGTACCTGTCAAACAAAAGTTAACTATTTAGTTTGATAAAAAAAAAGAACTTATAAACTGAAATTAAACTTCAAATTATATATTTTGTTTATACACACATATATGTGTGAAATTTATTGTTTTCCAAATGAATTAATTATGAAAAAATATATTATTGTAACAAGTTGAAATAGTTAAAAGTCAGTGTGCATGTATACATGCACACTCATATATGTAAAATTTTAATATTTTTTTTGATTAGATATCAATTAATTTTTTTAAATATTAATTGTATATTATAAATCGTGCATTTGTACGCACATATGTGTAAATTAATGTAATAATTTGAATTTTGAATAGCAGTTATGTAAATCGCAATGTGATTATTTGAAATTTTGTATTGTAATCAAAATCAGAAAGTTTATATGTGTGTAATTTTATTTTTATAAGACCTTAAATATCATTTTTTTGTTATTAATAAACTTATTTAATTGTTAAAAATGTTGCCATCATATCTTGGTCACATACAGTAATAGATCTTGTGTTCTCTGAGCTAGATTCTTGCATGGATAAATGGTGATGTGTACTTAGTGCTTTGGGGCATCCAGAGATGATCAATCATCATCATGGTTGGTGCAAAAGAGAATACTCTTTAAAGTCCATGCACTATTATTTTTTATTTTACTTTAGTCTTATTAAAAATTTAAGTTTAAGTTGGCCAGTACATTAATAGTACTTAAGTGGCCAGAGCATTGATGATGATCAGTATGTTTTCAATGTCCCAGCATTATTGTTTCTATTTCTGATTATTATGTATTTTAATGGATGGGCACTAAACTCGTGCATCTAAGATATGTTTAAATAATTGCCCAAGCTGACAAAGGCTCTATAGTTAGCCTGGACTACAAAAGACCCATTTTGAATTCAGTCACAAGGTTGACTGTTGATTTATATGTTTTATTGTATTCATTTGTTTATTCCCATTAATGATGATTGATGGTTATTTCTCTTTAGTATTAATTACTTTATAATGCTGCTTGATATATGATTGAATATATAATTATGCTTTTGGATTTATAGTTGCTCTTCTGAGTTAGCTGGCTGATCTCTCAATGATCTCTCATAGATTATGTATTTACTTGGGGTTGATGATGATTTTTCCATCACCCAGTCAAATCTTTTCACCATATATCACCCACCCCTTTCCCATTACAATATATTGGTCAGAGTACTTTGAGCTTAAATGAAAAAATAAAGGTACATAAAAATAAGATTAGAACTACTGTACTGGCCCATAATCCCCTGCAGATTTCTAATCCTAATCTTGCACTGAGCATGAAGTGATCAAGATTTAACAGGGAAAGAAATGGATATCAATTTAGCCGATTGTCTGTACTCCTATATATTGGTACTTCCAGATAAAGTGATAGAAAGAATGAATTGACAGGACTCTGCCAGTTAAAAATGCCCTTTAGTTGATATCTTACTCAAACGCCCGAATGTTTTGAAACCTATGGTAAGTACACACCTTTGAAAAGTCTATTTACAGATAGCTTTGCATGCCACTTCTAGAAAAGAATAAAAATGAATTCCCCCCTCCCCCTTCTAGAAGGGTGTGCAATACCATAAGTTCAACAGAGCATGAGAATAAGATTTAACACCCCGGTAGAGTGATATCTTGTGTGGCTAGCTCAGTCACTCTACATCTAGGGTCTTCAATGGGTAAGTTAAGTGATTATTGTAGGTATGTGGTTAATAACAAAATAATACATTTTATCAAATAAATAATAATATGAAAATGAAACAAGTTTAATATTATGATTAAATATTTATTTACTCCCAAATACCCACCACCGTCATACCCAAAATAATATAAAATAAATAAAGTAATTATTATCACAACCTGTATATATATATTTGAAGCTTTTAAATAGATAAATATATAAATACAATTTAAATGAATATGAAAATAGATAAACCCCATAATGCTATTTACAATACAATATTTTATAAAGAATGGAAGTGGTTGAGCCTTTTTTACCCTGTAAAAATAAGTTATACTTTGTGTTATTTGATATACAGATATTTTAGGATAAGAGATTTTCGGTTATACAGGCATACACTTTTACTCGGGACTTTAAAACTTTTTATTGATAGTAAAAAATAATAATAATAATAATAAACAACCAACTCTGCATAAGTATATTTGCACTATGAAATATTTCACTAATTTCATATTTTTCAACATGTCAATAAGGTTGCGTAGTTCAGATACCATATAGTATTCAACATGAGGTACTGTATCTATTTGCCTTTTACAATAAATGTTTATACATGTATATATGTGCAGCACAATTATACACCCACTACTATTTTAAATATAAAGTTATTAGAGGACTTGCTTACATGGAATCTATAATAAATAAATCCCTTCTTGCACGCAGCATGAAGTTGCAGCAGTGACAAAAAATAACTTAAAAGAATGTACAGATAAATATATTTTTAAATACTCAACACATATCTACCAAATATTTAAAGCATATGTGCGCATATATATATATATATATATATATATATATATATATATATATATATATATATATATATACATACATATGACAAATTTCAGGAGTAATGACAAGAGGGAAAACGAATAGCAACAAAAATAATCTAATTGCAACCTCTGTTGAAAATACTAGAATTTGAAATAGAAAAACTGACTCAAAAGATTTAAATAAAAGCTTTATCATTTATGCCCATAGTAATCGTAAATTCAATATACATATGCGAGAGACAACTCTCTCTTTTTTAAATAATTAATAATAATAAAAAAAATAATACTATATTTAATCGGAAATATCAGAGTTAATTATTTCAATATTAATAAAATATTTGTAAAAAAAGAAACTTATGTAGGTGTCTTAATTTACTCCATTTTCTCCTGACTGGGCTCTAAGTGGGTTTCAAGTCATCATCTCATTCAGGCATAGGAAAGCAGCTTTTGTCATCATCGTGGCCAGCTGGAACTGGCGTGATCACATCTTGGCAATTTGGACAGAGAAAGGGAGGGTGCACCGGCTGGTTGTCTACCCCACAGTCATTTTACTGGAACTTCTAATAGATTTCTCCATATTTTTATGTGTTATACTGCAATAATTATTGTATTAAATATTCATTGATATCTTGAATCGTTCACTAAATCCTAAAGAAATCAAGAGTTCTTAAAAGAACTGTACAATGAATTTCTTCTTAGAAAATATCTGTTATAGTCTAGTCCATAAATTAATCTCTAAGTGGCTAGATGATTGACAATTTCCAGAGCGTGAGTAGTGAGCTACTTGAATGCCAAAGAAAAAAAATGAATCCCACTCATAAGAACCAATTCAGATATCTCCCCTGAGAAGTACGAATCAGCCAATCCTTTTAATTTAGCTTATCACTTAAATTATAACATTTCTTACAATTTTTCCGATTAAATTTTACATTTTAGGATTTGATACAATGACTAGTTTCCATATTGATTACTCAAACCACTTGATTCCAGCTATTCAATTCAAAAGAATTTTTATTTTATAAAAAAAAAGATAATATTTTAATTATAGCATTATGAAACATTTTGCTTTTGGTCAGATTTTTGCAAAAGCAATTACCATTATTTGCTTACAGAATAAAATTAGTTTTTAGAGAAATAATTGAAAAAAAAAGAAAAATGTATACAAGTATGTTGGAACAATTACTTCAATATTTATTTTACTAATACATTCCAACATTTGATTCATTTGTTTAATGAAGGTTGCTTTTCTCTATTTGAATTTTTCAGAAAAAAAGCAAAATACATAAAATGACATATACTAAAATATTCAAAAAATAAAATAAATAAATAACAAAAAAAAGTACATGAGTTTATTATAGTTTATGTTTGTTTCAGATTTGTATGTGTGGGTATTCTAATGCTCAGTCCAAACTTCCATTTTTAATGTAGCACATTTATATATTAGTAATGCTAAATATATTCAATTTTACATTGCAGCAGTCTTTGTGTAAGGCCATTTGATAATGCCTGGTACACTACATATTATAATTTTGCGTTATATATCCATGAAATAGATACAGGCCACACTATTAATTTTGATGAGGCTAAAGTTGCCTTCTTGGAGAAAAATGAAATAAGAATAATTAAAGAATTTTTATTACTAAAAATTTATGTTTCTGAAGCAATTAAATTATTTAAAAGTTTTTTTTTTTTTTAATATTAATGGTATATAAGCTATAAGTGGAATTGTGAGTACTGTTTACTTTAAATATGTTATTTTGCAGTTCTTTACACTTGAGAAATCTGCTTTTAATGTGTATATATATATATATATATATATATATATATATATATATATATAAAAGGGCAATATATATATATATATATATATATATTGCCCTTTTCTATAGATCAGAATTGGTTCACCACAGCAAATTATTAAAAAAATTTAAATTTAGAATATGTTCTCTTTATGTGTTAGTTATGTTCTATTAATAATATCCTAAAAGTACAATTTGAAACTAAATAAAATTACGTAATGCATAAAATGATAATGAATAACCTTAAAACAGTTAAGTAAAGTTAAAAAATATCAATTATATGGTTGCAAAAGCTGGCCTGAATAAATAATGCAGCTATAAATATTTAAAAGTATGTTTAAAAAGTTCAATTGTAGTAGTCTAAAACTTATAGTTAAATAAAAGTTATATTTATTTTTATAAATTATATTTAATAATTATAATTAATATCATATATTTTAAAAGTAAGTTTTATGGTAGTGAAAGTTATATTTGGTTCTATATTTTCTAAATTATTCTTCCAAATTTTATAATTGTATTATTTTATTTAATACAACAATTGTAAGAATTTATTATTTATTCCCAGACAGAAAATTGGGTCTTAGTTATATTAGTCATGTGAACTGTATAATAAATGGTTATGCACACATGCTTGCTAATATTTAGATTAGTAAAGTTCAAAATATTTTAAAATTGCATTATAGAATTAGATATAATTATTACCTATCACAAAAATAAATATTAAGTTAGTCATTATAAAATGTTTTAAAATAATGTTATAAAATGAAGACAGCTAATAAAAGTTAAATATTTTGTTTTAAAATAAAATAGATAAATTAAATATTAAAGGTGGGATAAATTATTAAATATTGCTTTAAAAGTCATTTTAAATATTTAATTAATTTAGTAAAGTAATAACTGATTTAAAATTAATATTTTTAAATAATATTTTGAAATTATAATACGTCATATTTTTTTTTTAAATTTAATTGTGTAAGAATGTAATATTATTGTAATTTCGTATCAAATGAAAAGTAAGAATCCACCAATAGGATGAGGTATTTCATAGGATATAAATACCATTGCATGGGAATGTCAGGGGTGATCAAATGTGTCAGTGATCAATATCAATAGCTATCGAGGTGATAGTAATTTCAAATTTTTATTACTTTAGTCAATTTTTTTAGTGCTCTCGTACAATTTATTTGCAAAACTAATAGGACATTTATTTTAAAGTGTTTGCAAAGAGGGTGTAAAATAAATATATTTTAATCACTTCATTTTAATATGCATTGTTAATTTTAAAGTTCTTTTACCAGGAGTATCCATCGGAAACTTAATGTAACTTCGCAATAAAAATATGGAAATGCCGATGAGTAAAATGTATTTAATGGAAATTTTAAAAATAGATATAATAATTGTGAATATATTATTAATAATATTAACCAAGAGAACTATTTCAGTGAATAAATTATTATTATAGACATTGTACAGGAAGCTTAATAGAAAAGCTATTTGCCGATTAAAAGTAAAGTACGCATTATTTTATATAACAGCAAAATAATCTTGTCCAAAATTAATAAGTAATATGACAAATATATTTTATAATAATTTATGGAAACAATGCTATAGAAATAAATGTAATATTCTTTTTTAAGGAAAACATTTCAAGAAATTATCTTAAGTAAAGAATGATTGAAAATATTTGCAAAAGCGTATGTTATAAAACCTGAGGTATATTGGGTTATACCATTTATAAAAGATTCTTTAAAAAACTGAATTTTAAGACAAAAATGAAACCACTGAAAATAAGTAATAAATAGCAATAAATTTTCCTAAAGAAGAAACCTACAGAGAAAATGAATACATGAGTAAATAAAAGTATAAAATTATGTAAATATTTTATATTGTGCAAAAAGTTTATCCAGATAGTTCGAGCTAAGCTAATGGGACATGATGCATCACTGGCCGATATAGAGTATTCTAGAATAGAAGCTTCAGGAAATTATTTTAAATGTTATGATTTTATTATGATTTTAATAATAATCATTCTGCACTATAGAAACCATAAACTATTATTCTATAACTTTTTCAGGATGGATCGGTGATTATTTTATTTAATTTTTCAAGATTTAAAAAGACGTCATAATATTTTTTATTATTCATTTTTAAACTTTGCTCACCACCAGAAACAGTTTTTGTCTTGTTGGGTATTAAGCAAGAGAAGCCTGGCAATCAGGGAGTTGGAAAAATTGTTCTTGAAGAGAACATTTAAAAAAAAACTCTCGAGAAAGGAAATAAAAAATATTTGAATTTTCTAAAGAACATTCGTCTCAGCTGAAGGTTTACATAAATATGATTTTTGATATATTTATTATTCTTAAAGTGTTGTATTAGTTTTGGTTTATAAGAGTAGGAACATGAATATTAATTTATTGATAATATTATAATCTTATAGTAGAATAATTTAATAATTTAAATAAAAACATTTAAATAAAAGTATGGATTGTATTTTATGCATGCAATGTTGTATCTAAATGATAAAAAAGAAGACTGCAAAAGTGATGACAAGTCAATATTATTTGGTAATACTTAATGAATATTAATATATTTTATGATGTATATTTTTGTTTTTCTTTTTTGCAGATTGCCTATGAATTATAATGTATGGAAGTACAAATGTTGAATTATAAGCAAACACATTTGTACAACACATTTAAATTATGAGATTATGATTTATTTTGGGAATATGCATTTATAATTTTATATTAGTAATATAACACAACATGATAATGAATATTATATCATTATTTTAAAAATGTTCATTTTATTGGATGTTCAAAGTATTTATATGATTAGTTTGTATGTGTTTAGAATATAGAATAAGAAAGTAAAGCAGACTTTTCTTGTGGATTAGTGAGATCACTCTAATTAAATTGAATTTTGTTTATTATTTTGAATATGTAAGTTAGTTATTTGTCAATGTAAGATTTGATAAATTGTTTAGGAAATAATGATAAGATAGTGACTTGGTTGTAATATCATGAACATGAAGGCAAGAGGTAATATTAAGGTAGGATGTAATAATGGAATATGGATAGTATTTTGTAATCTTAGTAGATATGCAATACAGTTAACAAGGCTCTGTAGGTGTATATTTATTTGTGGACAGTATCTATTTTCTTTAAGTATTGATGTTTCAATAAAGCTGAAGGAATAGCTTTGACATCATTGATAGTATTGGAGATCATTAGACAGAATAGGTCATGCCTTTATTTCTTATAGATACACTGTGCCATGGTATTTTTCTCCAATATACTCTAGTTTTTCTTCCCTAAGTCTACATATCTATTCGCTATCTAAATTTCCAAAGTAACTACATCGCACAGTATGGTATATCTTAAAAAATAATAGATAATTTAGAGTTTAAGATATGCTATTGTCTGAATGAGATAAGTTTATTTACTTGTAAAAAGAAGTATAGTTTGTGCAAATTGAAATTGAAAATCCAATGGATCCAAAAGGAAAATAATCATAAATTTTTTGTTTAGATTTTTATTTTGGAAAATAAAATAAATTTCAGGAATAAAATATGTAAAGCAAAGTTGCTTTTGAAATATTAAATAACTTTTAAATATTTTATTTCATTTTAAATGAGTATTGCATAGTTTTAAGATATAATGTTATAAAGTCATCATCATCATCATCATTATCAACCATTATCAATCCACTGCAGGATGAAGGTCTCTCCAAGTTTAATCCATCTTCTCCAATCTTTAGCTTCTCTTCTCCACATCACCCATGCACACTTTCTTATTTCATCCATCCATCTCACATGTGGTTTCTTTCTGGATCTTTTACAATCTCTTGGAATCCAGTTTAAAATTTCAATTGTCCATCTATTATCATCTGTTCTAGCAATATGTCCAGCCCAACTCCACTTCAATCTTTTAATTTTTTCAATGAGGTCAATAACACCTGTTTGTTCTCTTACCCATACATTGTGTTTTCGATCTCTTCTTGTTACTCCCAACATACATCTCTCCATACTTCTTTGAGTGGTCTGAAGTCTCTGTATTTCTCTTCTATTGATTGAGTGTCCAAGTCGCAGATCCATAAGTAAGAACTGGTAAAACATATTTGTTAAAAACCTTCCTTTTCAAACACATAGACATATTTCCTTTTAGTATCAAGTTATTTCTACCAAAAGCACTCCAACCAAGTTTAATTCTATGATTAATTTCCTCCATTATGTTTCCATCTGTATTAATAATCTGACCAAGGTATTTGTAACTGTTAACTTCTTCTAATTCAGCATAATCAATCTTTATTTTCATATTTTGAGCAAATCGACTAAACATTACTTTAGTCTTTTTAATATTTATCTTTATTCCTACTTTCATCTGATAACTCCTGCAACATTTCCTGCAGCTCTGAAGCATTATTTGCAAAAACAACTACTTCATCTGTGAAATCTAAATGGCTTAAATAATCTCCATTTACTTTCACTCCTTTAGTTTCCCATTTTAATCCACAAAATACTTCTTGCAGCACTGCTGTAAAAGTTTTGGAGATATGGAGTCACCTTGTCTTACACCTTTCTCAATGTTGACTTTCCCAGTATCATTATGTAATCTGTTGCATTTTTATAAATATTCTTTAAAATATGACAATATCCTGGATCTATACCTTGATGATCCAATGCTTTAATCACTGAAGAAATGTTTATAGAATCAAATGCCTTTTCATAATCTACAAATCCAAAACATAATGACAACTCATATTCATTTGTCTTTTCTATAACTTCTCTCAGTACCTGAATATGATCTACTGTACTAAAACCACTTTTAATTCCAGCTTGTTCTCTTGGTTGGTGGAAATCCAATGATAAAAGGCTGATAGGTCTGTAATTTCTAATATATTCTTTATCACCTTTTTAAATATTAATATTATTACTGCATTCTTCCAATCATCTGGTACATCTTTATCATTTAGACATTTAGTATATAACTTTGCTAAAAAAAATTATGTTTCTTCACCTGCTTGTTTTAATATATCAATTATAATTCCATCATTACCTGGAGCCTTTCCTTTCTTCATACATTTAATTGCGTTTCTCACTTCTTCATTTAAAATTCTGGAGAAATGAGAAATGCAATTAAATGTATGAAGAAAGGAAAGGCTCCAGGTAATGATGGAATTATAATTGATATATTAAAACAAGCAGATGAAGAAACAGAAAAACGATATAAACAATATAAACAATATAAAAACATAAACAATAAGCATAGGTACAATTTTATATTTATTAAATAATAAGGAATATATTAGTGGTTATAACTATATAGTATTAGAGTAATATTAAGTGGGATGTATTATATTTAATAATCATAGTGTAGTGAACTACGATATCCACACAATCTAGTAATAAATTACCAGTAGATATTTTATATGATATCTTTTAACATTGCAAAATGAAATTGTCTAGTGAAAATTATCCATGGTCGATTATTATTATTATTTGTGTTTTCCATACAATGTTTCAATAGATGTTTTACTAAAAAAGAAGCATAGTTAAATAATAGTTAAAATATGATATATATTAAATAAGTATAATAAATATAATTTTGTCATAAGATTGATCACAAAGGGATCAATAAAATTGTATTGTTTTATTATTATTAAGTCAGAGTGAAGACTTAACTAGGTTCTAATAAAAAATGTATAACGGTGCAAAATTAGGATGTCAAAATGTAAATATTGTAAATAAATTGTTATTTTTTTAGTGTTATAATAAAACTTTGTTAAATTTGTTTTTCAAAAATTTGTGTGTTCTGATTATTTATTTTTCCCATCACAGTGCATCTAAAACACAGAGTCATTGAATTAAACATAATATTTTTGCACAGATATAAATAAAAAATATTTTAAGAATTCAAATATTTTCTTGGTATTTATTTATTCAAGCAATCACATTTTATATTATCTTATGGTCATAAATTAATTATTATAATGGTACATTGAATTATAATGCTATCCATTGCCACACATATATTTTTCAGATTACCAAAAGCTACCACATATTTATTACATTATTATATGAAGATAAAAGATTATATTATAGTATTTGATTATTTTATTATGGTCATAAAAAATCATAGTGAAGAGGAAAAGATGTAAAAAATTAGTCCATCCAATAAAGAATATTATTATTATTATTATTATTATTATTATTATTATTATTATTATTATTATTATTATTATTATTATTATTATTATTATTATTATTATTATTATTATTATTATTATTATTATTATTATTATTATTATTATTATTATTATTATTATTATTATTATTATTATTATTATTATTATTATTATTATTATTATTATTATTATTATTATTATTATTATTATTATTATTATTATTATTATTATTATTTAGGTAGTAGAGTGTGACATAAAAACCATTATCATGTTTTACTACAGTGAACTTAATTAACTTAGAATAGTTTTATGGACCTGAGATTTTATAGAGCTAAATTATTGTAGATAAAAGAATAAGATTTAATTATTAGTTTAATCTTAATGAGTAGGAATTATTAAAATCGTAAGAATACTATAAGTTTGTTTATTTGAGATAGTAATAGGGGGCTAGTGTTCTTATGCTATTGAGGTAGTATCCTGTTGGATATTGGCTCAATGTAATCTTTCTTGTCATCTGTATTTTCACTTCCAAGTCTCATGAAATAATAAATATTTATTTATTTATTTTATAAACTGAACCTTTTTATTATTTTGATAGTAGAATGTTTTAATACTAATGCAGAATATTTTATTTATTAATTATTTGCATTTAACCAAATGTAATTATTAACTGAGCTAACCCATTTTTTTTAATATATGATATTGCTCCGGAAGTGAGACTGCAAATGGCATGGTTAAAATATATATATTATATATATATATATATATATATATATATATATATATATATATATATATATATATATATATATATATATATATATTGTACTTAGAAGGGCCTAAAATTGTGGTGGAAGTGAATCTGCCTGCCACAAATATGACTTTGATTTAAATCCTGATAAAAAAACTTAAAATTTTTTGAAGTTTTCATCATTGTTAGGATTTAGTTTCCAGATACACGATATCATAACTATTCTAGATATTTTTCAAAAAAGTTGACCATTCTTCTATGGCAGTCTATTGAAAAACAATTTGTCCAGCTACTTTAATTTTTTGCTTGTAATAAATATGAAAATGTCTTATTGGTTATCATCATATGGCATTTTTCAAATTTTCTTTGATAATGATTAGCATTATAATTAGTCGATTTTAATATAATATATAAAGTATTTTATAGCCCCTCATAAAAAATCTATTAATGAAAAATATTAAGTGCTTAAAATAAAAGAGAAAGAAAAGGCTATATTTATAATCATTGTAAAAAATTGTCTGCAACATAAAAAAAAAAACATAATTCTCAATATTATTTTAATGGAACTGAATATGAGATAAAGAGAAAGAAATCGTTTTAAAATGTATATATAAGTAACACAAAAAAAGAAATTTGATAAATGTGAAATAGTAAATGTATTGTAAAAAATCATATTGAAATAATAAGAATTATATAACTATTTAGAAATAAAACAAGTGATACAACTTTAAAAACCAATAACTTTGTTAATATCTAAAAAAAAAAAAAATTGAATAATAAAACAGTAGATTTAAAAAGAATGAACATAAGTAAAATTTTATTTATTGACAAATTATTTTTAAACAACTTTTAATTCTCTTTTACTCTTTTAACAAAAGCTTATTATGATTTATTAAAAAATTAAATTATAATTAGTGGGGAAAATAAGAGGGAGTAGTGATGGATTGAAAAATTCTCATCCTATCTCTCTTTTATAGAGTCTAGCTTCCTCATGTGAATAAATTATTGATTTGAAGATTTTTATATTTTTTTATACCCTTGCAAAAGAATATAAAATTTGCCACTGATAATGAAATGTATTACTTATTTGATTACATTTTGAATCTCATTGTTGCACATGTGATAAACTTAACATATATACTTATCAATAAGAAATTAATTTTTTATTAAAATGAAATTTGAAGAATTAGTAAAATCCCAATTACAACTACAAAAAATTTCCAGTAAATAGAATAATAAATTTAATAACTACTTAGAAAATAATATTTGAGCATCCATGTAGCAGATAGAGAACTGTAGTTTCATTGAGTTAATGAAACACAAGAAGTATTTTACTTTCCAATTAAAAATTAATACTCAAGTCTCCACTCTTATCACTATATTAAACTTAATAGGATAATTCTTAAATAAAAACAAATGTTCAAACAAATATTTAAACATCTGTAATTTTGTTAAATATAGTTAATTTACAACTCTTATCTTAAACACTTTATTACATTATGTAATAAATCATCAAAAAATTTCAACTATTTGCTTTATTAATTATTATTATTTAGATATTTCAATTGTTTTAGATGATCATTTTCAGATTGTTACAAAAATTCTAATCACTTTTTAAAAATACATTTATAAAAAATTTTATGTAAAAAAGAAATAATGAAACTTGTTTAATGTTTAAGTAAAGAATGTAAACTAATTATGTTACTGGTTTATTATTAAATTAAACAACAACAAAAAAAAATACACATATAAAAAAATTACCTTTTATATTACAATTGCCTGACAAATAAATTTATCAAATAAAAATATTTTAATAACTGTAATCTTTTAAAATTATGTATGTATATTTCTTTATATAATATGTAACATTTTTGTAGTTTTTATTTTTTTAATACATATATATTCTAATGTGTCATTTAGAACAGCTTTTTCCTTAAAATTAAAATTAAATTACATTTGTTGTTATTGATAAGCATTAAAATAATCTCTGTTATTTCAGATATTTTGTTTCACTAAATAACCTACAATCACGCTGACTAACAGCTAATGGCAAGTCTTAAAGAAAAATATGAATAATATATTTAAAACTTTTAATAATAAAAAAATGAAATCGACATTTTAATAATAAAAAAAGTACAAATTTAATATTTTACATTATATATACTTTATTTTGAAAAGACATCCTTGTTACATAACTGATAAAGAAGCCAATACATAAGATATCAAATTACCAGTTGATGAGAGCTTGAGCAGTTTTACCTCATTGTTTTATATTGCTACTAAAATAGTTAGGTACTGATTTATTGTCCAATATTGAATGGTTACATAAGTTAGCTATAGATTGAATACCGAAAAGAAACATCTGTAACTTCAATTAAAATTTAAACACATTTTATTCAGATGAGATTCAAATTTTCAGTCTACCATAATTCTCTTCAATCATAAATATATAAAGAAATAAATTGATTAAAGAAGTCTGTATACATATTTTATATATAATTGAAGTTTAGATGTAATTCTAGAGGATTTGAACACACCGTTTCAAGTTTCATTTAGCTAACCACTCTACCTCTTACACATGATCATACAAATGAAAAAGATGAATAATCTCTAATATATGTATTTTGTGTTATATCAACACTGACAGTTAGTCCAGTTCATCATCTCTTACATATATATGTACTCAGTGCTTAGTTTATATTAAGATGGGAAATCTTCAAACTTTAATGGTCACACTTCAACCTATTTCATCTTTCAATACTTCAGCCATGTATATCATTGGAAGTTTATGTATTTAATGGGCAAGGTCCTATACATAAATTGTCAGAATGACTTTAATTCAATATGAGCATGACAATAATATTGGTAACAACAAAGTATTTGGGCATTCCATTATCAGACTTTTAATAGTATGGATGGCTGATGAGTTGGAAGATGGAATAGATTGAAGCTTGTCCATTAAAGTTTGAAAACTTTCTATCTTAATATAATTCAAGCACTTATAAAACACTTATATTGGAGATCACTTATTTTTTACGTGTGGTCATGTGTATACGTTGTTTGAGATAGAGTTGAACACATCATTGCATTCAAGATAAGACAAGTGAATGTTTATCCAGTATCTATTTTATAAATATTAGTACATAAATGACAGGGTTCTGTTCTCTCTTGAATTATATATATATATATATATATATATATATATATATATATATATATATATATATATATATATATATATATATATATATATATATATATATATATATATATATATATATATTCCTTTATGTGTACAAGAGAATGGTTACTATGTAATGTTGAGAGAAGCAATAATATAAATTAAAATGTCAGACTATATATACATAGGCAATCTTATTTATTAAATGTCCACTCATAATTTTGTGTGAGTATATATTTTTCTAGCATGTTTTACTTTGTATATAGTCTCTCAAAAACCATGTTTAACATAGCTATAACCTTACCCATGTTAAGCTTTATAGCTTCTCAAAAGTTATTCTAATCAACTATATTGGGTTATAACTTTTCTATGAATTTCTTATGGCGTAATTTTATATATATATATATATATATATATATATATATATATATATATATATATATATATATATATATATATATATATCAAATTAACTGTTCATTTATTATCATCCCTTCCAAAAATATGTCCAGGCCAAATTCATTTCAGTCTTTTTAATTACTTTAATAATGCTTATAATACTTGTACATTCTTCATTTTAATTTTTTAGTTTCCTTTTTTTTTGTTACTTCCAATATATAACTTTTCATGTTTTATTATTTTTGCATTGTTTTTCTATTAAAATTCCAAGTCTGGAATATATTAGCAAAGATTGGTAAAATATATCTGTAAAAACCTCTTCTTGTTAAATATATAGACATTATTTTAAAATAGTATTTCTACTAAATCAGCTCTACTCAAGTTCAATTACATAAGTGGTTCCAGTCATTAACTTTCCATCTGCATTAATAATCTGACTCAAAACTTTGTAATTATTAACTTCTAATTCATGATTACTAATCTGAAAAAAATTGTAAAAAAATCCACTGAACATTATGTTTAGTATTTATTTTTAGTTCTTTTTTCTTACTTTTATCTGATAATTCTCATAATATTTTTTGACACAAAGAAACATTATTTCTCAAAAAAAAAAAAAAAACTGTTTTGGTTATTAAATCTAAATGACTTAAATAATGTCCATATATTTTTCAAACAATTTCATTTTTTTTATTCATATGTATTCTTGTTGAAATTAAAAATTTACTGGTAAATTATTGCATTTTTGTAACAGATATTTTTCTTATAGATCTAAGTAATATGCACTTATCTCATTATTGACCTTTAGTTAAATTAAAACCATCTTCAAAATCTACCAGTATTTTAAAATGATTAGTAACTACTAATTTAAATTTATTATAGTGATTCTAAAAGCAAGCAATTACCATATTAAACAATAATCACTTTCTGTGTTGAATGTGTTAAGAACATTAAGTTCTGGAAATAACTATTTCAATGCTAGTTAAAATATAATCCAATGGGATAGTTTCTACATTTGGATGTTTCTATATCTATTTTTATTTTACATTTTATGTAAAAAAAATTATAATGCACAAATTTATTTCTTCTGCAAATTCTATAAGTTGATGTTTTAAATTTCATATGATTAACCTTTTTTATGCTTATACAAGCTATTAAAACAATAACAAATTTACACCAAATAGTGCCACCTAGTACAGGCTCTAGTTAACAATAGATGCTTGATTACTGGAGTTTAAATACTATTGTGTGGAAAAATTTGCTTTTAAGCCTCTCTTACTTCTGAAATCTTATAAAATGTTTATATTTCAATTATTTTACAATTATAGCAATAAAGTCTCCCATAATATTTGAAAAGCATTTTGTGCATTTATATAAAAATTCTTTACTTTTTCATTACATGAAAACCTGAATTATCTGCATTTGGTATCATTCATTATGTTGAATAATTTATCTTGATTCTACAATGTTTTTTTTTTTTCAATTTTTATTTATAATAAATTGAATCCTATTCCATGTGTGTTTTCAATATTTATGTGTTTGAAGTAAAATACAAGCCCTCTTTTCAAATCAATTGTCTCTATCTTTTCTTCTAACTTCATAACATTCAACAATATCCTAGTTAATATTAATCAGTTTTTATTTTAATTTATTTAATGTTTTTCATATAAAATTGATCTTCTAAGTAAAAGATATTGAATAAATGGCAGCCTCAGTCTGCAATCAGACATATTGTAAAGCTTTTTTCTCTCATTAGCAACTACTGCTTTGGCTAATGACTTTAAAACTTTTGGCAAATAAAGAACATATTATTTTTTTTATCTTACATGATAAAAAATCTACAAGTATTCATCATGCCTTCAAGAACACTTAAATAATCTTTCATTTAAAACTATCACATAACAATGACCATGTTCTTGATTGTAAATTCAGAGATTAAATGCAAATAATCTCTTCATGCTTGATGATGAATATTGTTGAAGAATACATTATGTTTTTAGTTTATGACTGATTTGTAATAAAAGTAACATATAATTGAACATTAATAAATTTTTTCATTTCCTTTTTTAAAGATTCAAAGTGTCAAAAAATTATTTGTCATTTTATAGTAAATTCCTTTCTGTAGCAAATAAAATGAATTGTGGTTTAAAAGCACTAAAATTAGAAGAGTTGGGATAAGATCCATGAATCTTGAGCTTCAGAGTTTGTTACTCTACTACTGTATCAAATTATGCAAAGTCTACTTACATATATCTATTATCTATATGTGTACTCAGAAGCAAAGAAAGCAATACTCTTTTGCAAATATAAGATTTTAAATTTTAAACATAAAAAAAAAAAAAATAGTTTTTTTCTATTTGCTTCCATTTGAAAAAAAAATGTGTTTGGTATGAGGTATGCCAATGCATTATTTAATAATATAATTTTCACATACTTAAATATACTGATTATTTTAAAATTATTATTCTTAATTCATCTGTTATTATCTATTGTAAACATGGTATATTTAAAAATAGATTAATCAAAACAAAATTGATTGTCATGCTTTGCTCAAGTTATCAATGGGCTCTACATGTGGTGGTTAATGGACTAACCTTCAGATATAAAGATAAACTGTAAATAACAATTAAACAGGGCTGGACCAAAAGTACTTCCTACTCCTTTGTAGGATAGTGGTTTATCAATGGTTTGGTACTGGTTCTGGTTTAAACAATCATTTTTACCCTCTTTTTCTTCTTTCACCACAAATTAGGATCTGGTTATTATGAGTCCTTCATGCTATCAACTATTTTTTATGTCTGTGATATTAAAAATGTATGTTTATGCAACAACAATTTCATTCTTTAAGTGCATATATAGTTTTCATTATTACAATTCTATTTCTTTTTTTTTAAAACTCAGGTCCTCAATATTTTTTTTTTTTATCAAACAATCAAAGAAGAAATTTTCTCAACAACTTTTAGTTTCAATGATTTTTAACTTAAGGATATAAACCAATTTAAATGCCTTAGAAGTTTTCTAAGTAGAAAGGTGGGTTTAGATATTGAGGTACAACACAGATTTAAATGAGCAACTGATGTGTTTAATGATTTAAAAGAAAAAATATGTTATCACAGGGAAAAGTAATAACCGCAAATAAGTAAATTGTATATACAGTTGTTATTTTCCTTAATTTACTGCATGAAAGTGAGACTGAAACATCCTATTAATGCAATAAAAAGGATGTTTTGTAAAATGTTAAAAGTACAATGGCAATATCATAAAACCAATATATTTGTTCTTCAACTTACTGTATGTAATACTATAGAGAGTCCACTATTTAAAATCACACTTTTTTGGATTAGATATTTAAAATGAACGAACAATGCAAAATTTTCTAAACAAGTGTTTAAATATAGCATGGATTTTGTGTGAAATGTATATCTCATTGACATTATAAAGATTTCAAAGTCATTCTAAAGAGTGTGATATTGATTGTTTTGATTTGGGGAAATATGACAAATAATAAAATACATTGAAGAGTTACAACTAGATATCATATTAAAGTACTTCAGAAAAAAAACATTTTTTCCATAAGACATTAAAAGAGAGCATTGTACATATCATTAAACAACAAAATGGAGCACCATTTTCTATTTGTGCAAATATTTGTGGTTCATAGATTGATTTATATAGTCATTGCAAAACTTATTTCTAGAGCACGGTTTTTTTTCTCTTTTTTTTTCTTTTTTGCAGTCTGAATGACCATGCTATTTATAAGATACTGATATATTTATGTGTATAAAGTCAATACAAAATTGATTAATAATTCTTAACTAAAAAATATTGTTTTCAAAGTAGAGATAGGAAATGTTATGTGCAGACATAGATGATGATAATGATGATGATATAAATAATAATAATAATAATAATAATAATAATAATAATAATAATAATAATAATAATAATAATAATAATAATAATAATAATAATGACAATTTTTACCCCAAAAGAGAGAGAGAAAGAGAAAAAAACTACTTTTCAAATGACTTTTGTGATTAATTATACAAAAACATCTTTGAACTAAATATATTTAGAACATGCTAGTCTATTTTTATGTTTATTTGATATTTTATGATGTTGTCTTTTAATTTTTTCAGTAGAAAAGTGCTCCTTCTGAAATAGTTCAACATCATACCTAATTGTAACTTCCTGTGCAATTTATTCTCTGACATATCTTTCCAATGGAAACAATTGACTTCATACTTTTTTTAAATAATTTCAAGATAAATTTTTATAATGTAGACAAGATCCAGATTCCCCATGTAAATCATGTCTATGTTTACAAAGTACTGCATTGTACAATCATTTTATTTATAATAGTGGATTCTATACTACCACATTTTTAAAAATTGAAAATCATATTTATTGATTTTTGGATATTACCATTTTACTTTTAAAATATTTGGAGCATCCTTAAATGAAACTTCTCTGGTGACTTTGTATAGTACTGACAGAGTGTCCAGGTCTTAATTCCATGTAATAAATTAGATAAAGAAATAGCTCTGTATAGTTTAGTTGTGGTAGTTATTTTCAAATTATGAAATAACTTATCATTCAACTTATTAAAGAAGTTTTGAATTTGTTTTGCAATTTAATAGTTAATCTACATTTCTATTTATAATATTATTAAAGTATTAAATCTGATTTCATTTTCAAGTTGACAACAATCCAAATTAAAACTCGCTTAGAATTTTCCTTTCATCAATGGCCAATAAAAAGTTTTTTTTATTAACATTAATAAAAAATCAAAATTTTTATGTGTTGTGTTCAAAATATTAAGTTTATTTTCTACTATCAGCAGCATACAATAAATCCACAATTTAACACAAAGATGTTTTTATTTTTATTTTTGCTAGATTCAAATTAAAATTTTCACCATCAAGCCCTTATCATATCTTGATCATTGTTTTAATAAACTACCTATTGATAATTCCAAATTATCATAAAAATTTAAAACGATACAATAATAAGCAGTTTTTATTACAAATGTCCCAAATTTTTCACCTGTAGTAATAAAACTTCTTCTCATTTCATTAAATAGAAACTGTATAATATAAATAATTTTGGTATAAAATCAACTTATTTTTAACAAGATCATGGACTTGACCTATTAACTAAATCAAATCCTTTGACAAAATTAATAAAAGCAATATATAATCACACTTTTGTCCATGACTCTTTTCTTGAGTCCACCTGACAACAAAAACTATGTCTATAGTGTTTTTTGATTCTCTAAAACCACAATGAGTCTCTAGTAACCATTCATTTATGACTGAAAACAATCTACTCTATAAAATTTTAAAAGTATTTTTGCTGCAGTGAGTAATAATGATATTATATCATAATTATTGATATCTTGCATATTTCCTTTATTTTAAACATTGCAACAATAAAAACCTTAAAATTGTCTGGCACACTATCATAGTTCTATACATTTTAAAATAATTACAATATTTTTTTAAATTTAATATATCATCACCATATTTTAATAATTCTCCAAATATTTTATTAAGAACTGCAGTCTTTCTATTTTACGATGATATTCCAGTAAAAGTTGTCATTTCACTTCTTACATCATTATTCAAATCATGCTCAAAACACTCCTTAACATGTTCAAAATGTCATTGTCATCATATGTAGAATATCTTTGCTAAATTTATTGAAGTTATGATAATCTTTCTCACATCTATAATTTTTTTCAATTCATCAAAAAAAGATCTAGAATGACTACAATCAGGAATTTCTGTATCTTCTTTGCAGTTTTAATTCACCAATCATTGTAAAGTTTTCCTGCCAATTGTTGAACTTTTCTTTGCAGTTTTCCATAAGTCCTACATTTAATCTACTTTTCTGCCAAGGAGAAAATACCCTGTGTTTTTAGTTAATAAATTTACTAATAAGATTATTTTCAGACTTCTTTTTCATAAATCCAAAAACAGATTTGCTTGTATCTGTAATACATTTCTTAAAATAATTTTCTGCTTTAGTAATATGACCAATCTAAAAGTTCAAACTAGCTGTTTTAATGAGAATAAGTGTTTAAATTAAGTGCATATACAATTCTTCTAAAAAATGAACAATATTTTTTATGAATACAATTATTGGAATAACATATTTTAATGCAACTATCATTTTAATCTTAGATTGTAATATACAATTATTTATTCAAGAATCTGCACTTGTGTTTGAGATATGTGACCTTGTTCTCTATTCCAACAATAATCTAATTTATTAAATGGTAGTTTTAAGTACGATTGCAAAAATCAAATCTTGGTATTATCTTAAATAACATTTTCAGCATGTGACTAATCAATTAATAATAACTTTTTAGTACAACTATTATTTTAATATTGGAGAGTATTAATTTATGATCTATCCAACAATCTGCATGTGTGTGTAATGTGAACTTCTTTTATATGATGTCTTCTGTTAAATCAGCTGAAACTGTTAAATATTAAATATAAACTGGGAAATCACATAATGAATAATTATTTAGATGCAATTCTAAGAGACCATATGTTGAAATGTTGTTAGAATGATTATATTGCTTAACATTCGAAATTTGTTTTAGTCATACATTTAATGATTTAAGAATGATTACTTCGCAAAACAACTTTTTTCGTAAAAGAAAATATTTTTTTTAAAATTTCAAATTTAAAACCATACATTCACATGGAATTAATTTAAACATAAATGCTCTTTGATCAAATTATATAGTTTTCTAATATATAAAATATTTATGGATATATGAAGTGTATCATGTGCATTTTTCATCATGCATGCACATATAGATAATATATGTTTACATGTAGATACTGTTTATTTTGTAACCTATGGAAATATTAATTTCAATTTTTGCCAATCTATACATTTGTCTGTGAATTCTGGTAGGAGCAAACATTCTTGTTGTAATATTTAATTATATATATAATGACTTTTTATTTGCCTGAAGGTATGTGATGATGGTATATTAGATGTGATATGTTGGACTATTTCCATTATCTATCACTAAATGTTGAATGTATACACAATTTGAAATTTTATTTAAACTTTACAAATACAAACAACTTGTTAGTAAAACATAAATAGACAAAACAAGTTAGTAGTGACACAATGTTTTGAGTAAAATTATTCTCCACTCTTCTTTAGATGTTGTGTTTATTTGTTTTTAACTATTTTATTTTGGTATTGTTTCTTTCTATCTTTCTATATATTTAAATCCAAAGAAGATTATTATCATTGGATGAAAATGATTATAATTGTTTTAATATTTCATGTTTACAAGATATGGGACATTAGTTCTGAACTAATAGGAATTCATTAAAATGAACAAGTCATTACTTTTTTAAAAAAGCTAGTAGATATTAATTCAGCTGAAAATGGGGAATGATTTAGATGCAATTTTAAGATGCCATATGTTGAAATGTTATCAGAATGGCAATATTGCTTAAGATTTTAATTTGTTTTAGTATTACAAATCAGAAAGTAAAATGAAAATTAAACAGTGAAAATTTGCTAAAAACTATATCATTCATGTAAAATAAAAACATAATAACAATATCACGATAAACATATAACTAATATTTTAGCAAAAATAATATTATATCCAATATGCTATTAAAAATGAAAATTTGATGCTGATTTTTAAAAGATAGATTAAGTATTAATAAAATCTTGAATCATTTTGTTAGCTTAGGATAAAACACTTCACAAAATATTAACTTTTATATATCTTCAACTCAGAAATTTAAAAATATCAATGATATTTTGGCTTAATCATTATTATTTAAGCTATTGTGTTTTCTGTGATTTTTCTATCAATATAAAAGATAACATTAAACTTGAAGAATAGAAAATACTATTAATACGTTTGAAAAAAATGTTAACAAAACTTAAAAAACAAATACAACTGTCATTAAAGAAAATATTCAAACAAGTACTAGATCCTACTAGCCCAAATTGACAATATGCAAATAAAAAAAATTGATGGCAAAAGATGACAGTACATCAAGGCTATAATTTATTGAATAAAACTTATGATTTCATCCTATAACTCAAATAGAATATTGTCATGTTTATATTTAAGTTCAGCCAAGTTATGAAGGTACAATATTTGTGTTAATTTTTATGACTTAAAATTTTTCAGTTTTATTTTTAAAAAAAAACAATTAAAAATTCTTAGAACCATAAATAATATCTATATTTGATATTATTTTATACATTTCAGATAAAAACAGTTAACTTTCATTTTTAAAAGATAGCCTTTAAACAAAAAAAGTTGTTAGGTCTATGTTATTGCATTCACATTTTTGAAAGTATATATTATATATATATATATATATGTTTTAAGTGTGTGTGTGTGTCTTTTATAATGCAAATTACAACTTTTTTTTTGCTTTTAAAATAAATTTAATAATTGTACACATAAAAAATAGGGATGTTAAAAAAATTGAAGCATTCGCTATCGAACAAGGTTTTGAAGATTGTGGTGATTTTCTTTAATATTCTTTTACAAAATTTAAATTCCTATGAGTATTGGGAAATTAAATCTGAACATTTCTATGAACAGTCCCTAGGAAAATACTATATTTTAACAAAGCTATCAAGTAGTTATTATTTAAAGAGAAATTGATATTTTATCAAATTCAATTTCCATTAATCTTAAGGCTGTAATTTTACTTTCAAATATACAGACTATTTTTACTATTAAAATAATTGTGTCATGTATATTAATTAAAAATTAAATTTATTTTTAGTAGTTTTGCCAACAAAAAATCTATAATTCAATTCTGAAAGCAATAATCTGAAAAAAAAATCATTTATCACAATGTACATTTCTAAAAAAAATAATTGCATACAAATCTATTTTCTATTCATCAATGTAAGGTATATAGATATAATTGGTAGTAGGAAAAGCAATAGAAAGTGGCAGAGAAATAAATAAATAGATACAAGTTAAGATAGTGAGATGTATAATAGATGAATGGAAGATGAATAAAAAGCTAAACATAATTAAACCGATGAACATAATTATAGATATATATTTTGATATATGGAAGATAAATAGATAGTCAATTAGACAAATGATTTCTTCATTTCATGCAAATGATGAGGTAGTCATGAAGATTTAGTCAGACAAACATTATATATTGTTTTTCTGAAGGTTTGTGATGATGGTGTTCTAGCTGTATTTTTATATTGGACTATTTCCATCATCTAATATGTGTGTTGAATGTCTTTAGAAAAGTTTAATTTTTAGTTAAATATTCCAAATGCATTCAACTGTTAGTAATATCACAGCAAACAGGTTAGTATATGCACCAACTGTTAGTAATATCACAGCAAACAAATGTTAATAATATCACAGCAAACAGGTTAGTATATGCACTAACTGTTAGTAATATCACAGCAAACAGGTTAGTATATGCACAACGTTTCGAGAGGTATTTTTCTCCCCTCTTCTTCAGGTGTTGCTGGCCTGACCAGTGACAGTACTAGCATGGGATTCGAACCTGGGTCCTTAGATTCTTGATTATTGAAATTTAAGGTAACGCTCTAACCAACTGAGCCATCCTGCCAAAGGCAACAGTATGTAGTAATTTCATATACTTATCTATGAGGTTCCTCCTGATTTCTCCACTTTTTCCTCAGAGCAAAGTTGATTAGTGATTTCCATACATTATGTATAGTCACACTAGGTTGGCTTATGGGATTTTTTGCCATTGTCTGTGAGCAGCTTCTTTAAATTTTCTTACTGGTAAGCTTTGATGTGGAAAGTTTATTCACAAATGTACCATGTGAAGAAGCATTGTCTATTGTAAGAAAAAGGTTAAATGATGATAATAGTTTACAAACCAGAACAGCTCTTCCTATTGATAGCATAATGGAACTATTAACTTTCTGTATAAAAACAACCTACTTTCAATATAACACAGAGTTCTTCCAACAAAATCAAGGAATGGCTATGGGCTCACCATTGTCTCCCCTGATTAGCAATATTTATATGGAAGAACTTGAAACCACAGCCATAAAAACTACTCCTTATCCACCTAAAGTTTGGCTTCGCTATGTGGATGATACATTTGTTGTATGGCCACATGGTGAAGCATTGCTACAAACTTTCTGGACACACATCAACAACATATCCCCTTCAATTAAATTTACAATAGAACCAGAACAAGAACAAAAATTGGCATTCTTAGATGTTCTTGTAACAAGACTCCCTCATGGCAAAATCAAAACTACAGTTTACCGAAAACCTACACATACAGGAAAATACCTAGCCTATACATCTAATCACACCAGAAACACAAAACATGGAGTTATACTATCACTGTGGAACAGAGCAAAAGAAGTTTGTTCAGAAACTGGTGATTTGGAAAAAGAAAAGATCTATATAGAACAAACTCTTAAGAAAAATGGTTATCCATCAGCTGTTATTAAGAAAACAT
>JAQFVV010012755.1:436006-538506 GCA_028023455.1 Epiperipatus broadwayi | reverse complement strand
AATATTATTTAATATTATATTTAAAATATTATTTAATATTATAAAGTTATTAAAGCATTATATATTTATATAGAAGTTACACCAAATTCAGAATTAAAAAAACGGTCAAATATATTGATTATCAAATTTTAATTTTAACTAGTTTTTATTAAATTCTGAATTAAACATAATTTGTTTATTATATAAAGTAATTTAACTTTTGATAGTTTACATTTTAGATATCAAAACTTGATAAAGCAGATCTACCAGAAATTACTAAATTATTGTATCTTAATTCAATTAGAATGACCGAGAAAATAAAATTATTAAATTCTTATTCTGCAGTATATTATGTAGAATGAAATTGATTTTAAATAATTTTATTGTAGGATATCAGCATTATATTAGATTAGAATACTACTTTTAACATTCACTTTACCTTTCATGGTATTGTTACATATGTATTATTCTAATTTCTACACAAAATAAAATTTAGACAATTCCTGCAAAAAATTTATATTAGCACACTCATGACTAAAAATTTGAATATAACTGGAATTTCGAAATTATTTAATTGTATTTTTTTTTCAAACTGATAGCCTGTAGATAGTTCAATTACAGTCCAGTATTACTAAATTGGTTTATTTTTAGATTAAAAAACATCAGAGCATTTAGCATCTAGCAATTGGCTATTTTGATAAATTATGGCTTTTCTTATGATACTTTATTTTGGTGATTATTCTAGAGATGATTTATCTTGCAGAGGAATGTTTAAATCTGTTTTCATTTTAAATTTATTTCTTCTACATCAGTTTTCACTATAAAGTGTGATAAACTGAGTAGCAACAATTCAAAAATCATTAATCACAAAAAACTATTTGCCAAATACTTTTGGTACTCGTGTACGAGAATCATGGTGACATAATCCAATATTGTGATTAATATTTTTTTGAATTTTAGCTACTCTGTTTATCACACTTTACATGTGAAGAATGATTTTCATTATCTGACAGAGGTTTTGTATTATTTATTTATTCTACATCAGCGATCCCATTTTTTAGTTGATTTTCTGTTAAAATTACTAAATAAATATATTTATTTTTTAAATGTGGCTTAATATGTCTCAAGCATTGATAGTTGAGAGGTCAGTGACAGCTGCTTTACAAGCAGTTTGCCCAGGTTAACGGGTTCACTTCCTGGCTGATGCTATGATCCATGAGGGAAAAAAAAAATTTTTAGAACATTAAGAATCTAAGGAGATTGTGACTTTCAAGCGTCATCCTGACGTGGTTGAATTTCAAGTCAAAAATCTCTAGCTCTTTTGTTATTGTTCAAATTTAGATATGGCATCATTGCTTTACATCCAATATCTGTATTTAATTCAATTGTATAATTTTGAAAAATAAGTTTATAACTATATATTTATCAGGAAAATTAAGTATCATTGTGAAATAATTTATTAAATAGTGAAATAAATAATTTATTTGACAATTGAAAAGCCATTTTTATATACAATTGATAGTTTACAAATAGTTATTTCAATTCTGTTCACTTAAAAAGAAAACAATTTCTTAAACTGACTTTTTAAAAAGAAATTTATGACCATCATAAAATATATAATATGTAGTTAAAACAGTTAATTTACACTATACTGTACAAATTAAACTGTTTGGAAGAAAGTTATTGAAGAAAATAAATGTTTTTTTTAGTATGTTTTGTGGCAAATATGGATGTAAATTAAATACTGATGCCGTCTCATATATTTTTTTAACTATTTTTTTTCTCTTAAAAAAATAAATCAAATTATATTACTTTAACCCAATATGTACTCACACACTTATATACTCAAATAAAATTTATAATAAATAAATTTTACATTCGAAAATAAATTATGCAAATGTGTACATTATTCTTTATGTACTGGCATATAGTACTTACTAATATCTTAACATGTGTTTTTTAAATCTAATTGCATTATTAATTGAATTTAAGTAATTACAACTACAGAACACTTTTAAACCAAGGAAAATTACATGAATTGGAAGAACTAAATAACATTATGCAGGACAGTGTTGAAATTTATTAAAGTTAGAAGAAAATGTCAAGAGACAATTGATTTAAAAACTGAATATATATTTTACTACAAAATAACAAATATTGAAAGCACAATAAATAAAAAGAGGAAGAACAACACTAGAAAGATTGATGATGTATTAGATAGAATGACATATATTGATTATTAAACTTAATTGAAGATACTAAAGGCAGATAATTCAGATTTTTACCTCAATAATTTCCCACTCTGATGAAGAAATATACAATTTTTATATGGAGATAAAAAAGGCTTTTGATCCAATCAAACAATATATTGTGGGTGACTTTAATGCTAAAATTGGTACATGAAGATGAGAGTTCTGAAAGTAAATTTAGTATGATATTAGAAATGAATGAGGATACAGAATTGTAGAGTTTTCAAAAAATGTTAAGAATTATTCCTTTAACAAAAGGGCTAAATATAAATGGACATGATAGCATCAAAAATGAAGATAGAGAAGAAGTTGATTACATTTTATTTAATAAATAATATACATTTCAAGATTAATCTAATATAATGAGCATGCTAATAGCTCTCAACAAGCTTTTTCTGATAAATGCTGCAAGAGAAAGCATTTAAAATCTCTATTTACAATTAACCCTATTCCAAAACTGTTTTCAAACTAATGGGTCTCATCAGTGAAGTGCTAGGATATTTAGATACTAGATCTAAAATACCAACTCAAGACCAGTGCTTATCTGATACTTAACTATTAAATATTTTCAGATACCTATATGTCTTCAAATCCAGTTATCTAACTTAAATAACTATATGGGTCTAAATAATTTTCAGCTATACCATATATTAATAGCCTTAGCAATATAACATAACCAAAGCTTCAAAAGCAAAACTAGAATAGTAATAAATCAAGTCATTCATTATGTGACTTAACTTAATAAGCTTGCATTACAAATTTAATATAATGAACATGCTAGTAGCTCTAAACAAACTTTTTTCAATAAATGCAAGAGAAAGCATTTAAAATGTCTATCTAGAATTATTCCTATCCCCAAACCAGTTTCAAGCTAATGGCTCTTGTCATTATGGTAGATTTGTAATGCAAGCATATTAAGGTACATCACATGAGATATGACTTGATTTTATTACTATTATAGTTTTGCTTCTGAAGCTATGGTGATGTTATGTTGCTAAGGATATTATATGGTGTAGTGGAAAATTATTTATACCCATGTTGAAGCAGTCAATATTAGCTTAAGATTGAGTTTCATGGTTCTAACCACTTACCAAATAGTAACCTATGTTCAAATCTTCTGTTTCATCCCACTCCTTTGGTTGTGTATATATATTTCATATATATTTCTGAGAAGCATGCATAAAAATTATAAATTTTAACTTTTCAATATTTCTTTTTATTATTAATAATTTTTTTCCTTCTTCGCATTAAAATACATAGGTTCAACTCAGACATATATATAATAAAATATTTAAAAAATCAATGTTTTATTATATGTCATTTACAAAACTTTCTTTTTAAATTACTTTTTTGAATCAAACTGTATTCTGTGTTTTTATAAAATCCAAGATGGTAAATTGTCCAAAAATAATTAAAGGGTTGGAAACATAATATTGTTTTAATCTTGAGAAAGAATTTTTAATTAAAGTTTTACTGAAGATAAAATGGGGAATAAGATTAATGGATTTCTACTTTTGTTGTAAACATTTTTGCCAAATTTATTTCCAATCTGGAAATAGATTTGAATATATTTTTAGAACATTATCTAATGATTGCATCTCCAATAACAATGGACAAATAAATGTAAGATTTTGTTAGATCAGAGATTAGATTTTGAGCTAGAAATAAGAAATTAAAAGCATTTCACAAATACCTGAGTGAGATATAAAACAGGCTGATTTTAAAACATCAACGATTAGCTACTATTGAGAGAACTGTACTGTTAACATCACTCAAGCTTCTTTGAAATCTAAAAATGATGATTAAGTAGAAATCTCATCATCTTTCTGACCATGGAGGTCATATGCCTCTACCCTACCATCATGCTCTTGTAGAATAAAGAAAAAGCCTGATGAGAACTTTGGAGTGCTGAATATAACCTTGCTGTCACCTAAGAACTCACGTGGACTCTTAAAATCGTGGAAGGTAATGATTTTCATGCTGCCTGAAAGTAAATCTAGTCTAACTATTCTGAAATCCTGCTATCAAGATTTCTCCTAACATATTATTTAATTTTATCTCTTTTTAACATGTAAATGCAAACTGTTCTCAAATTATTTTTTTAAATCTAATCCTATCTCATATGCTCTAACTTTTTATAATTTTGGTGCAGTCAATTATTTATATGCAGTTATTACTTGATTTTGTATGTATGCTTTTATTATTAATAAGACAATCTCAAGCAATCTGAAAAGCTGAATTTCTCAAAATCTTTCCTTTTCTCCTTTTAATTAAACCTCCGATAATTAAGGTTATTAACATCCCTGAAATCATAATGTATTATTAATTAGTATGCTTGCCAGATTTTTTTTATGAGTCAACGTTTTATTTTGTGTTTTTAATATAAAAAGTATTTTTCAACTCCAAATAAAATGAAGTAATTGTACATGGGATAAATTCATCTCTCAAGCTAATTAACATTTTGAAATCGTTTAAAATATTATTTATTTAAATTCTAAAAATGTGACTTATTAGTTGTTTTCTATACAGCTCCTAGTTTTCTTTTATTTTTCATATTCTCAAAATATCAAATATTTAAATATTCTAGTTATTATAAAGTCCACAAAGGTGGGATTGAATTATTGTTAAATGGCAGAAAGGGGAAGAGGGTAAATTTTAATGTTTCTTTTACTAAATGAAATCTTATATATGTATATATTATGGTGGCATAGTGTATTATTTGTGTAAGTTATAGTATTAAAACAATGGGTCATTTATTTTTAAAGCTGTAAATCTTATCCCATGTCATTAATGACATTTATCCATACTGCGTTACTGACATTTGGCTTACCTTTGTGAATTTATTATATGTGCTTCTAATCTGGGGGTTGTGACAAGATCGAACCCATGGATTTCCTCATGTTCTATCCTGTGGATAGTTGGGCTTCCTAGAACCTTCTTCATATAAAATGCCTCTGCACATTCGTGATGTTCATGTCATGCCTCACCACATTTATGTAAGCATTGCCCTAAGAAAGGGGTCTTAGACTTCATCTTTCTTCCAGAAGCACAACTTTTTCCTGTTATTTCTTCACCATTATGTCAGCACTGCCACTTCTTCATATTATTATTTCTTTTGCTTCATGATCCAGTTTTGATATTATAATATTAAAATTGTGCTCTGCTCAAAAATATATGTAAATGTCAAATATTACAAATTTTCTTAATTAATAATGTTTTTTCAATCTTATTATACAATTCCACTGTTTTAATTTGTTATTTCTGTATTTAAGAGTATATGCCTTGGGGGAAAATCAAGTGTTCTGTCTTCTAAGTGTTGATTAAAAGAATTTTTCAATACATATTTTGTTATAGATTCAAATATAATCTTTCAAATGTATTTTATTTATTTTAATGACCTCAGCAATGTGAAAATAGTTTTCTTATATATGTAATAAATTCCAGAACTCTTTCTGAAATTATGTTAGTCACCACATTTCAGAATCATAAACCAAAGCATTAATAGCAATCTTATGTAATCTTTTTAATAATTGATTGGCATCTTAATATTGTACACACCAAAGACGTGTGTTAATGTATATATACTATATAGTTAATAAAAGAACATATGAGAATTAATGTGAATTTCAATATGTAATGATCTATTGTTTGGTAGACCTCTCATTCACATGCACACTAATGTATATAATTAATTCATTATATTACACTATTTGTTATTGTCTAACTTGTTTGAGTAGTTCAAATTCCTGTTTCTCCACTTCCACATGTACAACCATGTGTATGCTTAGGTTAGTTAAGTTATAATGTAGTTAGTAAATAAGTCTCAATGTCTTCTCCACTCTGCTAATGAGCCAGATTTTAAAATAAATTCTCATGTGCCATCATTATATGTTATTCATTAGGGGTTTGATCTGGGGCTTAGGGAATGGGTTTGAATTCAGGTTAGTCCCTGACCTAAATCTCAGCTTGATTTGATTTGAAGTACATTTTTGAGTTCCAGCTCATGTTAGAGGGATCAACATGTTTTGACCAGTACAATATAGTTATGTAAGTTATTTTGTGCTTAATAGTTGAGTATTAGATAAGTTCTGATGTTGAATTGATATTTTAGATCTAATGTCTGAATATCCTAGTGCCTCAAAGATGAGATCCATTACCTTTAAACCAGTTTGGAGATAGGGATAAATCTAAATAGAGATTTTCACTGCTTTCTCTTGTGGCATTTATCAGCAAAAGCTTGTTTAGAACTATTAGCATGCTTATTATATTAGATTTGTAATACAAGCTTATTAAGTTAATTTATATGATGCATGCCTTGATTTTATTACTGTATTTCAAGATTATAATGTCATTAATAAATTCAGTGCAGAAAGTGATGATCACTTAAGAAGATGTAAGATACACATTAATGCAAAAGTAGAGAGACAAAATTGTTAAGGAAAACATTATTCATAATTGATATTCCTAATAATCAGAAACATTCCAATGAATATAAATTAGACAAATTTTGAAAATGGTTCAGATGTGAATGAAATAAATAGGAAGATAATTGATACATTATTAAGAATTGTAATGATTATAGCTGGGACAAAAGACAACAACAATTTCCCAGTAAACTTTCTACTGAGACAAAAAAAAACAGTAATATGAAAAGATGTAAAAATGATTTATTCAAAAGAATTGAGTCTCTAGAATTTTTTTAAATGTTGTGAAAAAGAAGCTATTGGAAAAAAATATAAAACTCAAAAATGTAAAACTATCTTTGTAATTGGTAGAAAATATACTTCAGGATAAACAGAAAAAAATGGAACTATTATAAAAAAGAGAGATGGCATTATGAAATGTGTGGAAGTGTTCTATGAAGAATTATATAGTAATAAAGAACAAAAAAAATAATATAGATTTGTAAAAAAAAATTATTTGCTGTTTTTGAATATTTTATGTATAAAATAAAGATTATCATTTTAATAATTTCAATTTTTTCAATAGTAAGAAAAATTGTAGTTTTCTTTTTTACAATGGAAAATGTAGATATCTAAAATTCAAAGAGCTTGCAGCTTGAAAAGAGATGAGTGGTATCAAATATAATGACAATGATAGCATTTTTTTCAGAAAAAAGATGAAGAATTTAACAATGCAGATTCTATGAGGGTAGATACTGACTCTGACAATAGATTTTAATTTAAAATAGCAGAAGAGATTACAACACCTAGGGATGTGAATCAAGAAAACAGAACAAAATATATTCACACCTAAAAATAATATCAAAGCATGGACTAAACACATACAAAAAAGCAGATGAAACACATTTTGAAAAATATTATATGATATATTTGCTTTTTTACTTTTATTTTTCCACAACCCAATATTAATAATCATCACAAACTGATCAAATAAAGAAAACCAAAGACTTTATGGAGATAAGTGAGTAAAAGTATATTTAATTTGAAATAAAAACATTTATTGGAGTACTAATATTGACTTGTGTTTATAAATAAATAGAAAATGAAAAAAATCACAACTTTGAAGGAAAAGAAAGGGATGTGAACCAAAAGATATCTCAAAATATATTGTTAGTGCTTAGATCTGACAATGCTGATGAAACATACAGAAGATGAATCACAGATAAACTGCATGTCATTGCAAATTGTTTGAAACTGTGAAATTATTATCTTCAAGATGCATATATACCAAAGTTGAATATGACAGTAGATAAACAATTATTGACTTTTAGGGTAAAGATTCATTTCTACAATATATTTCTTTGAAACATAAGTAATGTGAAATAAAATTTGTGATAACCTATCATAGTGTTTTATTATATGTAGGGAGGTTTGAGATGTATATTGAAAAATAATGATTAACAAGAAAGAAATCAAGATGAAAATGTCAAGAAATTTCTAGTCACAACATGACCTGTAATAATTCTTTCATCTTGTATTCTCTTGGTAAATATATGCTTTCAAAAATTTAAAACCCCAGCCATCATGTGAAAAACTAAGCCTGAATTAATGTTTCAACCTTACTGACACAAAAAGGAAAAATTGTAATATAGTTATCGGCAATGTACAATGAAAAATGTACATACTGTCTCTAACAAACAATCTGAAATTATATTTGATTGTAACAAACAACAGACTTTGTATGTATCATAAACAAAGTGACAAAAAATTACAGTGTCATAAAAAATGGCAAGGAGATCACCACTCATTGTATTTTACAACAATGGGTTTTACAACATGATTTATATGTGTAATGAATATATACATTATATAATTATCTCTAATTGGCAAATGACAACAGAAAAGAAAATTTTATAGGTGAATTAAAAAATCATCAAAATACAAAGAGATTAAAATAAAAGAACAACAAAAAGTAGATGAAAAGTAGAGTGAGTCTCCATGAAAACGTTGCTATAATATATGTCCCACAAAAAAAACACAGAAGAACTTAAATAAAGTATATATAATACCTAACATGTACTGTGTTTGAAATGTGTCAACCAAATGTTTCACTTTGCTAATAAAATGTTAATTTTGTTTTATTTTTTGACAAATAAATCAATTTGATACCATTTTTTAATTGTAAAGAATTTTTGAAATGATTTTACTAGGTTAAGTGTGATAATGTAAGTTTATTTTGTAGTATCCCCATGATTATGGACACAAGATGACAATATCAAAATACTTCTCAAATCAGTTTGTAAATATTCATATTAAAGCTTGAAAAGTTTCCCCTAATTTAATGCATGGTTTATTATCAACCCCTGATCCTTGGGTTGATCCCAATTACAATATTTCTGGTACCCAAACACCTTATGAGCTCCAGAATAATAAAGCCATTTAATTATTTTTTTATTTATTAATGCTTGAAAATATTGGCTAGTAGTAAAAATAGATGTCATATCTAATGAGTAAAGAAAGAGAATAGATTCCCATAAAATGTCTTTATTAAAGTACAAATTAAAAGACTGATTTTTTTCAGAAGTCATGTTCTTTTTTTAAAATTAACATTGAACATATTTGGAGTTTAAAATTTGTGGCAATGATATTATTATATACGTGCTACTATTTTTAAACGCATGGTATATGAATTTTTCTATCCAATAATTAGATTAGAAGTAAATACAATATAAATGAACATATTTGAAATTTAAATTTGTTATGGTTCAACGATATTATATATTTTTAGTAAGTAAAATATAAAATTAAAAATCATTTGCCTTTTTTTTTAAAAAAAAAAAGCTAACTAATATTTCTGTTGTGGAAATTCAAGTGTTTAAATACTTAGCTTGCTTAATCATCACATTTTTTTTTTTTGAAAAATGTATACATGTATAATTAGAGAGCTCAACATGATATTTTTTTCTACTGGAAAATGATTGGACGAGTAGAAAATAAGTATAAAAATTCTGTGAATTAATGATTTGTGGGAAAATTCACCAATTTAATACTAATTATATATATATATATATATATATATATATATATATATATATATATATATATATATATATATATATATATATATATATATATATATATATATATATGCGTTATATAAATTTACTTTATAGTATACTATTTCTAACATGTATTTATTGATAGTCTTATTTTTATCATCTTTCAAAGATTAAATCTAAATTATTATTTTTTTTGCAATTTTTATGCAAATATTTTACAGACAACTTTTTTATTAGTAATAAATTATGTTGGTAAATAATAACTAACAATATATGGAAAAAAAAAACACAAAACTTTTAAAATCACAATTATATATTATCATGAGAATTATTCTTAGCACAATTAAGTTTACTCTGTTACAATGATATTTTGTACATTCACTTATCAGAAAATTAATTATTGCTTAAAAAATAAATAAAAATATATTAATTAGATAAAACTTACTAGTAATCCAATATATAATTTTACTGTCTAAGACATGTATCAAATCAAGATCATTACTCTAGATGATTAACCTAATACCCATTCAAGCAATCAAAGAATTATCGGATTAAAAATAAATTTTGTCTAGTTCCACTTTTTTTTTTTCAGATTTAACAATAAAAACTACTGAGTTTGATTTTCTGGACATTTCTAAATTCATATTAATAGATTGAGAATAATCCATAACCACTGTATTTACTTGATTTAAAAATAAAATTTAACAGTTTCTGACATAAGTAGTAGTAGCCAAACACAAGACTTGCATCACATAATTAACCATCATTAAATATAACCAGTGATTGTATTTGAGGTTTGATTTTTCTACAGATTTTGATACATTTATTAGTAGTTGTATATTTAAAAAACAAAAAAATCAATACTAAAATAAAAAATTAATCAATTTAAGCTTTAATAAATTTATTTTGCATATTATGCATAGATAATCCTATCATATAGAATTGTTAAGGTATGATGTAAAAGTATAGTAATTTTACTGTAGTTTTAAAAAATGTTATTCAATTGATTTTATCACTCTTTTTCTTTTAAACAATAATTGTTATACTTCCCCTTGTCAATTGTTCTTTATTGCTTCTATAACTCTAATTTTATTTATTTATTTCACTAGTACTGACTTATTTATCTTAATCTTTCTGCAATATTCAGTTTTAATATGAATAACATTATTTGGTCTTTCAGTTCACTGTAATCAAAAGTATTCTTCTTTTACACATCATACCATTTCCAACTATTTCTTATATCAAAATTTTATTCTTATGGTTTCAACTGTTTTCAAGTCATCATCAGATAGACATATTTATATACATAATCAAATACATATTTTAACCTAACCGTTATAAATAATCATTTCTATTTTATTATTTTACTCTTAATTAATTTTTTTTACATTTATTTATCTTATTTTATTTTTAATTTATTTTAAATATATTTATTATAATTTTATAATTTTAATTTTTAAAAGTTTAAATTTTAAATTCTGCTATTCAATACATAGTATTTTATTCTTATTTTTTATGTTTATTTTTAATTAACTTCTAAACTTTTTTAATTTTTATATATTTTTATAACTAACCATTAACTTTTTTATATTATAAATTACCTTTTTTACATTATAAATTACTCGCCATTTTAAAATCTACTCTTTATATATCCTGTTTCTAAAATTGAACTGACAAATTTTTCAAAAATTTTTATACTTGCTAAACAACTCACTCCCTCTAGCATCATTTTTTTCAACTTTATTTTTTTTAACTTTTTTTATATTCAACCTATTATTAATAATAATTGTTTGTAAAATTATTGTCTTTACACCAAAATCCCTATTAAAATTTGTTTTATATTCCTTTTTTTATTTGTATAATTAATCATTTTTATACTATTTTTCTGAAACTATGACCTATTTCTAATGAATGCAAATAAATAGGTGATCTCTTATCATATTTATGTTGAATTAATCTTGTATAAATTGAATTCTTCATTTCTCCTACATAATTAGATTTATATTTTTACTTTTACATGACTTGCATTCAATTTTATATACACCATTTATGCATTTTGCTATTTTTCTCACATATTTATTGTCTAATATATTAAATATATTCTTTTTTTATGTACTATCTTCAATTTTATTACATTATTAAACTTTTTATTAGTTTTAATTATTTTATTCATACTTTTTACAACATTTATATTATAACTTTTCATATCTATATATTTAATCTTATCAATTTCATTTTTTTATATACTATCTCTTTTTTCTTCTGGTTTTTTTATACTTTCTTCTATAACTTTTTCTGGATATTCATTATTCATAAACTCCTTAATTATAAATTCTACTTGTTTATTATAATTTTCTTCATTTAAGCAATAATTCCTAGCTCTATAAATTTTTGAATTTATACTGTTTGTTTCATATTTTATGTCTGTATTTGAATTCCAATTACTTGTATTACACTATCTATATTACTTTTGTACATATAGATGTCTCTATTTTGCATTTACCATTTCTATATGACTTCTTTAGCAATATATATATATATATATATATATATATATTGCTAAAGTGATATATTAAAGATAAATATATATATATATATGTATGTCTTTCACTCTTTTTTAAAAATCAATAAGTAATTATCAACATACCTTTTCATAAAATTGGACTACCATTACTATTATAATCATTAAATTTTCGATATGCACCAAATATAGATTACTAAGTACTCCACATAATGCCTCTCCTAGTAGTAATTCTTTTTTCTTTATAAATGACCAATTATATTTAAATTTAATCTCTTTACAACTAATTCTCATCATTTCCTTCAACTCCTCTATTGGTATTTTTATTTCTTTATAATGATCATTTCTTTATCTTTATTATTTTTAATTCTATTCCTTCTTTTACATTTATATTCATGTACATTGACCCAACATCTATTTTTACTATAATCCACTTATAATTATTATATTTGTTTTTTTTTTTATCTTTAATTTCTTTTATTATCTTTGTATTATTTTTAATAAAACAATTTATTTTATCAATTATGGATTTCTTAAAAACGTTATTTGATATCCATTTACATATTCTATCAAAATATGTATTTGTACCATTTATAATGAGTCTTAAAGGTACCACCTCTTTAAATATTTTTGGATATATAAGGAGTAAATTTTAAAGAGGTCAGTAATTTGTAATGTAAAAAAGTCAATATTTAGTTATAAAAAACATAATAAAAAAAAAAAAAGAAAATTAAAAATAGAAGTAAAAAAGATGAGAATAAAATAATCTGTTTCCTCCCCTCTAAATTACAATTTTCAATTTGTTTATACTAACTTCAGTTTATCTGCATGTGGTAAAATAGTTATAAATGTAACCCTTTTCTTGTTATATGCAATAAAGTCCTTTTGAAAGCTAACAATAATAAAATAATATGTATTAAATATCAAAATTCAAAAGTTAAAGTTATAAAATTACAATTCTAAAATTATAATAAATAGATTTAAAATAAATTAAAAATAAAATAACATAAATAAATGTAAAATAAAATTAATTAAGAGTAAAATAATAAAATGAAAATAGTTACTTATAATGGTCATTGTTAAGATCCATGTTTGAAGATGTACATAAATATGTGTATAAAATGCATTAATTGTATGATTATATATTTGAATATTGTGGCTCAGATGATGACTGGAGGACAGTTGAAAATGTAAGAATAAGGTTTTCATATAAAAATAATATTGTTGAAATGTATAAGAAAGTTTATAGTCATATGATATGTAAATATCATCATCATCAACCATTATCAATCTGCTGCAGGATGAGATCTTTCCAAGTTCAATCCATCTTTTCCTATCTTTAGCTTCTCTTCTTCACATCACTCTGGCACACTTTCTTATTTTATTCATCCATCTCACATCGTCTCTTTCTGGATCTTTTACAATCTCTTGGAATCCAGTTTAAAATTTCAATTGTTCATCTATTATCATCTCTTCTAACAATATATCCAGCCCAACTCCACTTGTCTTTTAATTTTTTTCAATGAGGTCAGTAACACCTGTTTGTTCTCTTACCCATTATTCTTTCGATATGCTAGCACATAAATAGTGATACTCAGATGATCACTTAGCTCCATTTTTAATCTGGTTTCTGGTCTTTGTGTTTATCAATAAGAAATTAACATTCAATACTAGAACCATTACATTTGCATATGGTATTTATATTTAATCTATTTTTTTTACTATCAAGTTAATAGACCAAAATTAAAAAATTAAAATTTCTGAATCCAAGACATCCTACTAGTTTAATTATTTGGCATGAGGATAGTAACTATATATTTTAGTAGAATTTGTGCTTTTCCATTTTTGGGGCCTTTTTTTTTTGCTAGAAATGTTAGTACAATACATCACTTGATTCTGTTAGCTTAAATAAACAAGAGCTACATTATTGTGTATTTCACTTTTAATACAAATAGAATATCACTTGATTACTTTAACAGTAGCAAACTCTTCATACATTTATATCACACTGTAAAAGTCATAGTAATCACATGTTTCTAGAATTCATGTGACTTTTATCAGTAAAGAGCCTTGAATCTGAGAAAACAGCACCTAGATATTAAGACTTATGCAATCCCCATTGCCACCTTTTATCTATTTGGTAACTATAAAGATATGAGCCTGAGAGTAAAACACAACAATGTTTACAATTCAAGCTTATTTACTTGTATAATCATACAGATCCAAATTCAGTTCAGTATGTTGGAGTATGGGATTTTTAATAATCACCAATGGGCAGAATTAGTATAAAACCATTACAACATTACATGATTAACATTTCATATGCTCATACAAGCTATTAAAATTGTAACAAAATATCCATATAACAGTACTACCCAGTGCAAGCCATAGTTATTAATGAATGCTCAATTTTTGCATAAAATTTCTATTTAGTGTCTACTTATTCAAGATAATCAGTCTAGTTTTTCGTTTGTGACTTTCATCACTGAATAGTGTTGGATCCAAGACCACTATATCTAGATCTTAATATCTAATTCAACCTTTCTGGAATCATCTCTTTTACTTATTTAGTTAACCATGATCCCAAGTTAAAAACATAATAATGTTCACAATCCAAGACTAATTCATTTGTGCAGGTTCAGTGCTCTCAGATCCAAAGCTCTTCACTGATGAAAGTTACACACTAGAATGTAGTCTGGGGATACTGGCTGATAATTTTTACATAAACTTTCTAATATCCTTGGTTTACTATATCTTGCACTGGTTGGCACTGCTGTGTGGAGTGTTTGCTCTTGTATTATCAACCTGTGCAGTCATAGAAAATGTGATCATGTAATGTTTTAGTGGTTTACTACTAATCCAAATAATAGTGACTGTGATTAATAAAAGTCACTAAAATGTATAGGTGTGAACTGGATTCAAAGCAGTCTGATTGTATGAGTGAATTAACTTGAATTTTAAACATTATTGTGTTTTGGACTCATAGCTTCATAGATAAATAAATTGGTAAAAGGTTACTGCTGAAGTTTGCACTAGATTTTAACTTAGATGTAGGTGCAATGCTCACAGATCCAAGGCTTCAGATTGATGAAGCCACAAGCTAAAAACTAAACTAAAGATACTGGATGAGTAGGCACGAGATATGAATTTTATTCACAAATGTTCTAGTATTCATTGATTACTATGGCTTACGCTGAGTGACTACACTGTTTGAAGAGTTTCCCACATTTTAACAACTTGTGTAATCATAGGAAATGTTGATTATGTGAGGCTTTAGTGGTTTCATTATATCAACTCACTGAAAACAACAGCATTTCTTCTTACTCTATTTTAGACTAGATTTTGGTTTTTGCTTTTATCAGAAGTAAGCAAGAGGTTTTCTCCTTTTGTGAATCAAGCATCATTTACTTGAAGTCTGAGGAATGAGAGTTTACACAGATATGCAATTCAATTTCACAGCTTGTAGCTTTAAGTTTCCTTAATGATAACATGGAATTTTAATCAGAAATCAATGCAGTTATATTTTTGACAGTGAACCTTAGCTAATAACCTGTAATTAGAAGAACAAGGTTTTAAAGCAAATTAACTCAGTTGTGGAGTTATGTAATCTGTCAATAAGGCAATAACTGTATTTCAGTAATCATTTGGTGGTAATTGATTACTCCATCTTACCAGAGCTGCATTTTTATATTGGGCTACATCATCTAATAATATATGTATTGAATATATTTAGAAAAATTTAACTACCTAAACTAAGGATCATGTTCCATTAAGACCTATTAATTTACCCTGCCAAATTTGGCAAGATTTCTTCTCAAAGTCATTTGGCATACAAGACCCAGTCCTTTTCAAGGATTCTAGACACTTTGTAGAATAAATCAATAACATGAGAATTGAAAGAACTGTCTTACTGGTAAGCTTTGATGTGGAAAGTTTATTTACAAATGTACCATGTGAAGAAGCATTGTCTATTGTAAGGAAAAGATTAAATGGTGATAATAGTTTACAAACTAGAACAGTTCTTCCAGTTGATAGTATAATGGAACTATTAACATTCTGCATAAAATCAACCTACTTTCAATATAACACAGAATTCTTCCAACAAAATCAGGAATGGCCATGGTCTCACCATTGTCTCCTCTGATTAGCAATATTTACATGGAAGAACTTGAAACTTTATAAATAAAAACTACTCCAAATCCACTTAATGTTTGGCTTCACTATGTGGAGGCTACATGTGTTGTATGGCCACATGATGAAGCACTGCCACAAACTTTTTGGAAACACATCAACAATATATTCCCTTCAATTAAATTCTCAATAGAATTAGAACCATTACAAAAATTGACATTCTTAGATGTTGTTGTGATAAGATTCCCTCATAGCAAAATTAAAACTACAGTTTACTGACAACCTACACATACAGGGAAATACCTAGCCTATACATCTAATCACATCAGAGACACAAAACATGAAGTTAAACTATCTCTATGAAACAGAGCAAAAGAAGTTTGTTCAGAAACCAGCAACTTGAAAAAAGAAAATACCTATATAGAACAAACTCATATGAAAAATGGTTATCCATCAGCTGTTATAAAGAAAACTTTAAATAGACAAAACTAATCATCAAAAGAAAATACAATTATTGGTTCTCTACTGTAGTGTATCCATACATTCCAAAAATCACAGACACAATAAAAAAATCTGCAATTAGTATAAAATCAGAACATATTTTCAGAGCCATTCCTTCCCATGAGGAATTCTAACATATACAATGCCTAAACTTGAAATGATTAAAAGAAAAAAACTGCATCTATGAAATATCATATGAATGTGGAAGAACATATATTGTGCAATCAGTCATCCCATTAAAAAGTGCTTGCAAGAACACAAACTACTAATTAGAACAGAGAAAACAGATGTAGCAGAACATGTATGTGACAATGAACATATGTTCAATTGGGAAAATACAAAAATATTGGATAGAGAAAAAAGGTAAAAAGAAGAAAATTTAAAGAATCTGCTCATATGACAATGGCAAAAAAATCCCATAAGCCAATCCACTGTGACTATACATAAGTGTATGGAAACCACTAATCAACTTTGCTTTTAGGAAAAAGTGTAGAAATTAAGAGAAACCTCATAGATAAGTATATAAAATTACTACAGACTGTTGCCTTTGGCAGGATGGCTTAGTTGGTTAGAGCATTACCTTAAAATTCAAAAATCATTCATTTAAGAACCCAGCTTCGAATCTCCTGCTAGTACTCTCACTGGTCACACCAGCAACGCCTGAAGAAAAAGGGAGATTAATACCTCTCAAAAATTGTGCATATACTGAAGCAATCACTCTGTAGTGAGAGTGAGCTTCATGTTTTCCTACCTAAAAATAACATCTACAAGAGTTCAAAACCAGCAATATTTAAATTACTAACAGTGCTGTCATAAATATATATAATTTTTTTTTCATATGTCATAGCATCGGCCGGGACGCGAACCCACAACCGTCTGCAACCAACTACTTGCTTGCATGGCGGCTGCGATACCTCTCGAATATTTTAAGTGTGTGTTTTAATCACATAAAGTTTGTCATTTTCAAAACCAGCAATATTTAAATTACTAACAGTGCTGTCATAAATACGTATATATATATATATATAATTTTTGATTCTATTATTTTGATACTTTTGAATATTTTAAGTGTGTGTTTTAATCACATAAGGTTTGTCATTTGTAAAAATTTACTTGCTTTTCATTTCTTTTTTTTTTTTAAATTTAAAAGAAACAAGATATAACCAAGATGGCAGGTTCAAATTAATTCATTGTGAAGTTTTGCTTCACTAATTAAACATTTTAAAAGCTCATCTTTCATTAATTGAAATGTTGTTTTCTTATCAAAGTCATTTTTAATTTAACTAAAGATATTTTGTTAATGAATTATTTTTGTTTATTTATGTTAATTTAAATTCTTTCAAGCTGGAATATGTTTTGAACCTTATCATCTGCTTATGACTTTTTTTATTTAAAAAATAAGCTGTAATTTGTTAATTGCTTATATGCCTCTGGTTAAATAAACTAAGGTATTCCTGTCATAGTAGGGAATGATGTAAATAGGGTAGATTGGAGATAACAGGGCCTTTGCTTTGGCTTTTTGCTTTTTTTCTGATTTCTGCTTTTTGACTTTTCTTGTGCTTTTTCTTTTTCCTTATGAGGTTTTTCATAAAAAATAGTGTAATAGAATGTCAGGTGAGTAGGGGACCTGAATCATCTTTTCCCACTCTTGGGACTGCCTTGGGAATGCTGCCAAGAAGTTCATGCATGGAAGAGTGCTGCCACGGATGAAGAAGCAGTAGTGACCAAGAATGCTGACCACCCAGCTGCTTATCCTAACTGAAGCTCACAGAGCAAACCATCCGCCATTGACACAGAGTGTGCTGAGGTAACAGACCAGTATCTATGTAAGCACAGACGACTGTCCGTGCTTACCTATAATACTAATTTATATATATATATATATATATATATATATATATATATATATATATATATATATATATATATATATATATATATATATATATATATATTTGTACTTAATCTTTGTGTGTAAGACTCTCTCTAATCCTATCAAATACATATATGTAAATGCTTACATCTAATTTAAGTTTTAAATGCCATATTTTCTTTTAGTGCAGTAGAATTATATTATAATTGTTTGCTATATATTTTACTAAATATGCAATGTATATGCCAAGTCAACTCAACTCCGGAAGCCTATATTTTAGATTATTCTTTAAATCCCCAGCACTTCATGGATATTTAAATTACTTTAAATTATTAGTTTTAAAACCATTGCTCACTGGGTTGAGAAGTAGTTAAATAATATCATTTCTGTTCTATGAAGTTTATTATTATTGATTATAAATTTAATGTTATTCAAAAACGCTATTGCTTAAATTCCACTTCAGATATTTTAAATAATAATGACTGTTATTTTTCTAATGTAGCACCTTGAGCATTATAGTATTAAATATGCTTATTGATTTCAAATGCATGTGAGACCCATTTAATGAAGGGAAAGGTAACCATATGTCATTAAGACATTCATAATAGTTTTATATTTCAGTTATTTAATTTGGTTTAGTATACAAATCATGACATTATGCCCAATTAAAATTTTACATTTAGGCCATTATTTATTTTGACATCATTAATGGACACATTATAATTTCATAGCATTACCAGCATAGATCAGCCATCATCATTATTTGCTTTGTCATAATTTGAGGATCATCAGGAACCCTGAATCCTCCATCATCACGTATATATGTTTTAGATGGTATTGAAAATGACCTAGGATACTTTCAGAAAGAGTAGTGAAAGCTATGCAGTGGTACTCTACATGGACAATTGCAACTCCCTATCTTTCTTTTCTCCAGGTATGGCTCTCCAGAAGAACGGGCATACATTTATCTTTTCTCACTTACATGATAAAGCTTCTCCTTGGCCGAAAATGAACCGAATTTTATATTTGCTGTCTCATGCTCGCAACGCGATTTTATATATTATTTTAGAATTACGTCTAAAAGTAATATGTAAAACGTAATGCTGTTATATAACTAAATGTCACGAAAAGTTTGCATTAAACCATTTCCCTTAGATGAGTGATTCCCACATGCGTAAATGAATTTTCCTTATTTTATTTTAATTCAAGAATTAAAATATAACGTTTGTTATATTGACATTTGTTTTATAACTTTGTGATGTCAGAGACCAATTTACCTGGTATCAGAATTACATACATGTAGATTTCTTTGTGATCAAAGTGGCATCGATCATAGTTTCTTAAATACGTGATGTTAATTTGTTCAAACATTAAAGTGTTTCTCTTGTGAATTCTTTTGTCTAGGTCATTATTTAATTCTATTATAAAGTAGTGTTTCTCTTCTTAAACCTCTTTATGTATTTTTTTCTTTAAACATTGGAATATAAATAAACCGCATTATATATGTATTAGCGTAACATCCCATAATAATCTCAGATATAAACATAATGAAACTATTCTAGCATAACTATATAAATAATGTACCTTAGAATAAATTGTTTTTTTTATATAATAGTATATTAAAGTATCTTTTAATCATATCCAGAATTCGAATCTTTATTTTGGTTAGTTTTTAAAAATAAAAAGGTTGCATATAATGATGTATTATTTTAATTCCTATATTTCATTAGGGGATTTATTCTCAATGGTCCTAATTTGAGTCTCATGTTTTTTTACCGCTGTCTGGCATCAGGTACAATACAAACCTGTTTGATGTGCTAATACTAACAGGTGAATGTATTTGGAATATTTAAATAAAGTTAAATTTTTCTAAAGACATTTAATACATGTATTAATAGATGATGGAAATAGTCCAATATAAAAATACATCTAGAACACCATCATCACAAAGCTTCAGAAAAACCTTACTGTTGTGTTTGGTTAGGCTTGCAGGTTCATTTCCAAACCAACAGATACAAAAAGAACAACTATTCAGCAATTAATATATATATATATATATATATATATATATAATTTGTATATATATATATATATATATATATATATATATATATTAGTACAAATTATATACACACCTTAGTTAAACAAATGAACATATACAGTTGATAGACTTCAATGATGAGATAGTCGTGCAGAGTATGGAACTTGCTTCTAGCTAATGAATAGCCTCTGTTGTGAGTTCTGGTAAAACTCTTCCAGCTATGTAGTTAGCTTGCCTCTAGTCAGCTCTAGTTCAAATGTAGCAGCTTCCAGTCCATAAATGGACTTGCCTCACTGCGTGGATGTCTCAATAATGATTAGATAAATACATTTGCTGATGGCAGAAGGTTTAATGGAGAACATGTTATGTCATTCAGGTTAACAGAAGTAATTGCTCTCTGCCTTGTCTCCAAAAGGCTGACTATTTAAAGGCAGATCCCCTTCTTTATTGGAAACATGTGGATTTAGTGTGCGAACCCCAGTGAAGGTTTTAATCCCTTTGGATAGCAACTGGGTGCTAAATAATCAGGCAAGGAATCTGGAATAGTTCACTTCTGAAGGCAGGGTCAGATATGACATTTCTCCCCCTGATTGAAATTAGCCCTGGAAGACATGAAATGCACTGGACAAAATTGTTGTCCACTTCTTGGTTTTTCCGGTTGGTTGCTGTTCCTGTCTTCATCTTCTTCTCTTGGTGAGATTGTTTCTGTTTGTCTGCAGCTGTCTTGATAGCTTCTGATGTGTAGTTGAATCTTAGCTGATTGTGATGGTGATGATGATGATGATGACCATATTCTGTTTGCACAACAGTGTAGAGGCCCTTTATTTGTGTCACCACTGCCTGTCCCCATCTTGTGGGCCCATAGTACATGTGATATAGTACTTATGTTCCTATTTGGAATTTTATTTTGTTTTTATATCTTCTAGTTGAAGTTTGTCATCAGGTTTCAGCTTTTTGTTAAAGACTTCTAATTCATTAGTCTTCAACTTTGAACCCTAAGTGACTGAACTAGTCGCAACCTATTAAATCATTATGGTTATCTAATGCCACTATCAGTGGTAGGTATATAGTTTTGTTAGGCATAGTAATTTTTCCTGTTGTTTGACCCCAAAGTTTGATTTTATTTTCTTGGTAGTCTGATATTGACTTAATGCAAGGGTGCAGCTTATATTTATTTTTTTTATTAATGATTGTCCAAGTCTTTCTTGAAACTATAGACACTGTTGTTCATGTGTCAAGTTCCATATTAACTGGTGTATCATTTATTATGACAGTGTGTACAAACTGAGACTTGTTATCTCTGATATGGTTTATACAGGCAATTTTCTTATGTTTCTTATAAGCTCCTTTACTGTCTTTAGGAATAGACTCAGCTTTTTTAATTTCAGACATGCTGCCTTTATATGTCCTATATGCTTGCAAAATGTGCATGTTGCTTTGTGGTATGGACATTCTGTATGCATGTGCATGTGCTCATTGCATCTATAACAAAGACTTAGACTATTTGATGCTGAGATCTCTGAGCTGACTGAGTGCTTCAATGACTCAGTATTATCCTCAATTTTTTGCACTTCATACTTTATAAGTCTTTTTAATGGATTAGTTTTGACTAGCTATTGTTTCTATTAGTTTTGCATGAGCTACCACTGTCTCATAATGTAGGTCTGGAATCATTAATATTTTCAATCTCACATTGAGATCATTTATGCCACAAATAAAACGATCATGAAGTGCTTCAATCATGAAGTCTTTGAAATCGCACCTCAAGGCTAATATATGCATTTGTGTTGCAAATTCTCTCGCTGTTTCACTCTGTTCTTGTATGCTAAGATTAAAATGGTATCTCTGCATTATTGTCAAGAGTTTAATAAAAAAATACTCTGTGAGAATTGTCAACACTCTATTAAAATTCAGCTCATCTGGGATTACAGCCATAGAGAGAGACTTGAGTATATTGTATGTTCGTTGAGCTAATATGGTTATTAAGGTAGCTAACTTTATTTCAGGCTTTTTTATATTGTTAGCCTGTAGATAAAAAATCAAATGCTTTTTATAATTTGGCCAGCTCTCAGGTTGAGCCAGATCAAAAGTTTTTTTTATTATTTATGCTGAGTAACCACCCATACTTGTTTTTATAGTTACGTTACTGTAACTAACTCAATAAAGCTTTTAAACCAATAGAGCGAGCTTTTATTCTGCCCAGCGAGTAAAGCTCTCATGATTGGTTGAAGCTTCAAATTGATATGCCTTTATGTTTGTGATCAATTTTATTCAACAGTTTTACATTATTATTTTTCTAAAAAAAAATACCATCATAATCAAATTATGGGAACATAAATTTTTTTCAAAATAATAAAACAAATACACACACACATATTTATTTCATAGTTTAGATCTGTTGAAATTGGCGTATTTTGTAATATAATTTTTCTAGCTGTGAGGAAAAAATTTTCTCTGTTACTATGCCAGATCTGTTTAAACTGGTATAGTTTATTCTAATTTTTCCAGCCATGAATGAAAAATTTCTGTCCAACTGTGCCAAATCTATTGTAACTGAAACAGTTCGTGCTATAATTTTTCCACCCATGAGAGAAAAATTTATGTGTGGCTATGCAAAATCTGTTGTAACTGGCATAGTTTATTCTATAATTTTTTCAGCCATGAAGAAAAAATTTCACTGTGACTGTGCCAAACCTATTGTGTTTGCATAGGCTTGCAAGTTCATTTCCAAACAACAGATACAAAAAGAACAACTATTCAGCAATTAATATGTACAATTTATTAGTACAAATTATATGCACACATTAGTTAAACAAATGAACAAATAGAGTTGATAGGCTTCAATGCTGAGATAGTTGTGCCAGGAGTATGGAACTCGTTTCCAGCTAATGATTAGCCTGTGTTGTGAGTTCTGGTAAGAGTCTTCCAGCTATGTAGTTAGCTTGCCTCAAATCGGCTTTAGTTCAGATGTAGCAGTTTTCAGACCATAGGTGGACTTGCCTCACTGCATGGACGTCTCAATAATGACTATATAAATACCATTGCTGATGGCAGAAGATTTAATGGAGAGCACATTCTGTCATTCAGGTTAACAGAAGTAATTGTTCTATGTCTTGCCTCCAAAAGGCTGAATATTTAAAGGCAGATCCCCTACCTTACTGGAAACACACATATTCCATGCACGAACGCCAGTGAAGGTTTTAATCCCTTTGGATAGCAACTGATGCTAGCCAATCAGACAAGGAATCTGGAATAGTCCACTTCTGAAGGCAGGGTCAGCTGTGACACATCATAAGTTTTTAAAAAAAGAAAGAAAAAAATCATTTTAAAATTAATGTTGATTAATGAATTATATTTTATTTATCTGTACTATTCTTTAAATAATAATTGTGTTCGTTTTTGATGTTGCTAGGAAAAATATTTACTCTGTATATTATTTAAGTTTAAGTACATGCAATTGAATGAATATATATATATATATATATATATATTAATAATCTCACTAGAATTCATATTGAATAAAAAAATGTACAATAAAAATATTGTAATAATTTAAAATAATCAAACTAATATTATATATCAATAATCTCTTCAATATTTACTTAAAATCTTATATTTAAATATTAAATACTTAAGATTTTTCTTTTAAAAAAAAAAATCTAATAAAATCTATTTTTCAAGGAATGATTTTTATTTTATCTAATTACTTATTACAAAATTTATATAAAAATACATATTATTACGAGTTTATTTATAAATATATCTGATCTATTAGAATCTTTAACTTTTCTTCTATAAGATTATAAATCAATTAGAAATTATATACAAGATTATAATCCTGTAACCGATTTTTTTTTCCTGATATACTTTTTGTTGTTTAAACAGTAATTTTCAAATGTGGATATAAATATATTTTGTATGGCCATCAATAGTTGTAAATTTTAAAATTTTCACCACATTCAAAAATATATATGTCATAATGTGCGTGCCATCATAACATTAGGAATTATATAATAATTAAACAACTCCACAAGTGTCTCTCATTGGCTGTACTCAGTCGGTGAATTTTAAGTGCATTGTCAGCCATTAGGGTGTCTCTTCAATTCTTCTGATAATATGTAACCGATTATAGCCTAAAGTAATATATCAAAATAAATAACTGTACATATATATGCAGATGTGCGTGGCGTATACGTGTACTGTGAATAATAGAAATGACTGTACTATTTGCATTGATATAAATCTAGCTATCAATATCATTTTCTAAATTATGGATACACATGTCAAGTAAATGAATTAGTTAATATCTTATTAATAATTATCAATATATATTCTTTGTTTCCTTTTCAAAATAGACTATTAATTTTTACCACAAAATTCTCCACTCACATTGCTCTTTTTAAATCTTGGTATATCCTATGAAACATTTTTTGTAGTTTCTTGTGAATATTACATTATATTATTAACTTTTAAGAAAGAAATTGTTGTATAATGAATCAAGATTTAAAAAAAAAATAAGGTGGAGAGAATTTTACTTATTAAATCATATTTACTATTTATTTAGATACTATTAAAAGTTGATTAATTAAAACTTGCTTTTATAACAATAAGTATCGATATGTTAAAGTTTTGGTAGAATGACAAACTCAAGAACATAACATATTTTGAACAGAAAAAAATAACAAATCTAAATTCTGTCAGTTAAACGAAGTTTATTGCGCATAACCTGTAATTTGAGATAATTAAATATCACATTACTTTCTGCGAAATTAAAACGTCTGTAATAGAACATTGACACCATAAAAAGCAGAGAGATATTTAATTAAGGTTATCATACCAAAAAAATTACTACCAGAATCACACACCTATATATTTAAATAAAGATAAAACAATCTTTAATTGAGCTTCTGTATTAGGGAAACATCTGCAAAAGCTTATATATATAAAGAGCAGAGAACGAAAAGATAATACTCATTGAGTTTTTTAATTGCCAAACCATGGAGGTTTGGAAAGTTTTTGTGCTTATTTTATTCTTTAGATAAGAATAGATATATTCTTATTTATTGATGAATGTTGTACCATTAGTTGTATTGTGTATATATCAGATACTTAAAAATAATTCCTAGGCTTAATTAGCATTTATTTAACGTTTTAAACTTTATTTTACTTGGATTTGAATCCATATTGTCAATGTTGCAGATATTTTACTGCTTCATAAGACAATAACTAATCACATTTCTTTAGTAATAGGCATATCCATAATTCAGCCCTAAATCTCTATAAACTTTTATTTGGCTGTTATTCACAAGACCTAAAGCCAATTTTTGAAATTTCATTAAATCTCATTAATGATCTTGGAAATGAAGTTCAATTTAACTCAGTCTTTTTAAACACAAATTCATGTCACCTAAACTTTTAGATGAAGTTCTCAATAACAATTACTGTACATTATCACATTTCACAAGGGTAATATAATTTTATTATTATTTTATACTATCAAACTTATTATTATAGCATAATCAGTGATAAATTCAATCATTTTAGATGTAGAAATCATTTTATTTATTATTGTCTTACAATACTTATTAAAGTTAACTAACTTTATTGCATAAATTAAATGTAATGATAATAATTCAATGCAAATATATAAACTTTCAAGTAGCTCTAACACCACTGGACACCATAAATTAATTTTAAATATAATCATAATCACTTACATGAAATAGAAATTACTTTAGCATCATATCTCTTTTGCATATTTAAAGCAATATCATTAAACTTTGTTAAAAATCAAAATTGATGTATATATATTTGTGTATATAATGTTTTTGTAACTAATATTATTGTTGATTATTATTATCATTAGCACACATTCATTAATTAGTATAATCAGCCTAATTTCAGGATAAAAGAAAAATATAGTAAGAGAGTAAATATAACACTGACAGGTAAGGTATATGATGATTATGTGAATTGATTTGTGAATGATAAATAAATAATTCATTACACCACATGATGATCATTTAGTCTTTTTATATGATGCTATTTAATCATTTGTGCATCAAGAATATTTTTGATGACTTCAAGAATTTCCTTAATTATAGCTCTACATGTTATTTTACCCCTGGTTATATTATCGCTTTATTTAAATAATATTTATATGTTGATGCAGAGAGTCTTCTTGCATTATAATTATGCTCTAGGTTAAAATTAGAGATTACTTTTCATTTAGTTTATATGTTCCTTCAAACAAAGTTATTTTTTAGCACTGAATAAATAAAATATTAAGCAGTGTAACAAATATTGCTATTATTTTTTAAGTAAATTGATTCATATTCTTGAGGGGATGACCAATCAAGCTTAAAGTTTATAAAACTTTTTTTTTTACTTTCTCAGTTGAAATATTTGATTTGTCTCAATATTAATCATTAAAAAATATATATTTATAGGGTAACAGGCACATACATACATTACATTGTTTTTTATTATTAAACGTGAAAAGAATAAAAGTTTGCAAATAAAAACTTTTTTAAGAATTAAAAATTGAAAATTAAAAAATCATCTTAAACTCGTATATATATATATATAAAATCGCACAGATAAAAAAAAAATTATTAAAATAAAACTTTATTAAAAATAGAAAAACTAAATCTTTCAACAAAAAGATTTAGAGATAAAAATATATCTTTAAGTTTGAAAAACACATTAATTAATCAGAAATGGAAATGATTAATTTAATTAGTCAAATGTAAACTAGCCTTTGGGCATTTAAATGTATAAGCAGCGGTCAGATAAAAAAACAATAGAAACTAATAGCAAATGAGAGAAATCCATCAGGAAATCAGACCTCAATGGAAGGATCATCATCAACGATGATGTAATGTCCATTGGATCCTAAAGGTAATATAAAAGGAAAAGTTTGAAAATTATTAGTTAGTTATTACGATGTGACTATATGTGTTAGTGCGGAGTTGAAGGAGAAGGGATTGAAAAGACGCATTCTTCAATCCCTTCAGTTTTGTTAAAAAAAAAGAAATGACATTGTTTTCTACATTGAGGACCAGCCAAAGCAAAAGACCTCCGGATGAATAAATAAATTGGCCAACTGAATATCAATCTCTTTAGGACGGCGTGGGAATTCACATTCAAATGGCAAGCAATGGATAAAAGGAACGTTTTAAAATCATAAGAACTCTTTGAACTCTCAGCTTTAAATATATATAATTAATGAACATTTCTAAACAATAAGAACTTTACTTCTAAACTTGTTCCGTATTTAAAAAAAAAAAAAATAGAAATAGATTTCTATCTAACCAAACTAAATTACTTATTAATTAGGTATAATTTTATTTGATGTATTTTTTTTGTAAAATCATTTTCATTTTTTTTTTTTGTTCTTTTAAGTTTTTATTATGATTTCTGTTTTTCGATAAATTAAACTATATAAATATTAAACTGTAAGTTGGGCGTGAATGGTTATATAGATTTGTAAAGTTATATTAGGGGAGGGTAATCTTAGGTTATTCATTGCGTAGTTGAATTAGGTCAATAGATTGGATATATTGGTGTAATTAGTAGATGTAGTACGAGATTCGCAATGGGCAGAATGGCTATTATACACCGCACACACTCGTTTTGCCTATGGGAGGAATTATAAGACAGAGACTGCAGTTTTTTCCTATGGAGTTTTTTTTTATTGCTCTCATCATCAGATAGATGTAATATTCCTATCTGATGAAAAGCAGTTTCTTCTCTTAACCTAATTGTGCTGCCGTATTCGTATTACATTTAACACATCGATATATCAGATCGATTGAAGTTTGGTTTGACTGCGATCCTTTGGCCTAAGGTTAAACAAGGATTGAATATTTTCTTTTCAAATGCAAATTTATGTAGTCTATTCATACTCGACATTCTAAATAAAGATGCATTAAATTTAAGTTGGGTATAGACGCTTGCATGGGTTCGTTACTGGTTGATTATGTTTTTTTTGGTTTTCATATTTGATCAAAATATTTAGACATTCGGTAAATACTGATACCTTACGGTGAGTATCTAAGATGTATTTATGTCGGATGTCTTTTAAGTTATTGGTGTCAATGTGGTGTCTTATGATGAACACCATTGGGTTTCTTGTATTCCCTATGCAATTGATGGTATCAATGACTTTGTATTTTGATCATTTATGTTTATTTTGAAATGTTTTTTTGACCATGTAATCTATGTAACCGATCTATACTCAACATTAAAAACACATTTTATAAACCCATCTGTGCGAACTGATAAAAAATTAAAATATAAACTTATATTATAAAAATTAAAATGTAAATTTAAATTCTAAAATCAAGTTAAAATCCAAAGTAAAAGTTATTCTAAAATAATGCTAAATTTTATATATGTGCATAAATAAATGTTTGTGTGTTGATTACTGGCAGTGGCTTATTTTATTCTTTTTTATATATTCTTAGATAAGAATTTATTATATTATTTAATCTCTGCTACTCCTTGAGCTAATGACAATGGGCTAACAACCAGATATCAAAATATATAAAGGTAAAAAAAAATTTTTTTTGGCTTATGTATCTGCCTACTTTATAAATTTTTCTAGGTTCAAATGCTTAGTTGGCACGCTGTAGTGAAGATCACGTTAAGCTCCTTTCTCCGAATCGTTATAATAGATTATATTCAAAATATTACTATTCTTCTGCAGATTATCTTTTGAACTGGAAATAACTGTATAATTATTAGCACAATGTAAAATAAAATTCAATAATGTTTTCTTCTTTTTTTTTTGTATTTTAATTATTTCAAATTAGAAATACCAACAACAAACCTACATCTCATTAAAATGTCTCTAACATCAAGGTTCTACAAACTGTTACAAAAACTATTATTTAAAAAAGAACTATATTTTATATTTAACACCAATTTTCATTTCTGAGGTCTCAGATATTCTATCATAAATAAAAATGATTTTTTTTCATATCTTTTGTAACATCTTCATCATAAAAATATACTTCCATGGATAACATCTATTTTCAACATTTCCATAAATCTTCTCACCTACTTGAGTCAAATGCCTTTACAAAATTGACAAAAGAATGTAAAATTACTCCTTGTTTTCTTACATTTTATGAAGGGCGATAGCATATCTATGATACTTTTTCTCCCTTAAAAATAATTCTTAATCTCTAAAAACTTGCTTATTTAAAGCAAAACTTATTCAATTTTCTTTTTTTTACATTTTTGTTTTTTTTTTTTTTTAAAAAAAGCAAAATAAATTAAACTTGCTTATGCTGCTTTTATGTATCCATAATTAAAATTATTCTGCCACCATTATATTTAAAACTTCATCACTTTACTAATAATTATTGTTAATCATCATGCTTTTAAATCTATTCACATTCATTTTATTATCTAGATAAACATAAGATGTTATATGTTTCCTTTCACCAAAATAGTAATGATGTAAGCTCAGATCTTTCTACATTCATAAATATTAGGAGAGTTTTCTGTTTGAATAGCAATATCTGTTTGAAAATACAAAGTTATAAATTTTGGAGTTCAATAACTTCAAACAAACAAGGATCAGATGAAAATAAAAATAAATGTTACTTTTTCTAATTTTATTTGCATACATATTAGAATGTAGTTTTATTTTTAAAATATAATATATAAGATGTCATTGTTTTGTTTCTAGATAATTTCAAACTTTTTTCATTCATGTGTTGTGCAAAAATTCCATCAAAAAATCATCTCTTAAACTTATTACTTTTTAACTTTAAGCTTTATATTTATTGTACTTTCACAGATATATAGAGAAGCTTTGAGGAGTTTCAAGAAATGATGTTTTCTGACAAAAAAAAATGTTTCCATTCTTTGTTTCTATATTTAGAAAAATTGAAATACAATTACTACAATTTCTTGCCAATCATTATCATTACAGAATTGTAAATATTTTTACTATTAAAAAATATCCAGATACAATGACTTAGTTATAATTTGAAGATAGAACATTTTATGCAAACCTTTCTAGGTCTTTCCATTTAGAATTTCACAACCAATAAATATTTATTAACTGAATTTTTATTTCCAATTCCAGTTTAAAAGCATCTCTTTATTTATTTCAATGCTCAGATATACTCAGAACTTAAAGAATTTCAATCTGTTACAGCTAATTCTATTATGCTTTTTCAATCCTGGTTAATTTTGCACACTTTACATAATTATAAAAAATTACATTGAAAATGAAAAAAGATTGAAATCAAATATGTTGGCTGTATGATAAATAAATTGTAAAACATGTCAACAAATGCACAACTTTATTCTTACTGTTAGTGAAAAAAGCTGGACAATGATTCATGAGAAACTAGACATTTAATGTATTAAGTGAGCAAAAGAAAAGATAAAAATTTAAAAAAAGAATGGGAAAAGTAAAAAGAAAAGTCTTTGGGAAAAAAAAATTAAAAAATGATAATAAAAAGAAGAATCCATAGCAAAAACTTATTTACCTTTTGTTGAGCTAATTTATTATCTCATTCAAGACATGAAATATTCCTCACAAAATACTATTTATTGACTATTTATGGTTAATACTTATATCTGCAGAATAAATATATTGACCATTATTTGCAATTTCATCTTGAGTCATTATCAACAACTTGTAGTTCTTACATGGTTGCCTTAACAACAGTTTAAAATTATTGATTATTATTAATATTAGGATTGTCTAAAAGCTGATTGCTTTTTAATGATTTATATATATATAAAATACATATTTTGCGGGTTCATCCATGTTAAAAACTTTTAATATTAATATACTGACATTTCGACTTGGTCACACAAGCCATCCACAGAGTTATAAAAGGTAGAAAGATGGTTGTAGAGGTGCTACAATCACTGATTTGAATAAAATGTTAAAATTCCACCAATAGCAAAAAATGTTAAATTTAGGAATGTTTTTTTAAAAAAATATTTCCAAATAGGAGGAAGTTTACATGTATCATCTCGCTTATTGATACAATCTGGCCTTTTAAGTATCTCAATGGCTTCTCTAATTTTGCATTGGTAGAGATTATCACATCTGGATATAATCCTGGTACTAGAAATATATCCTTGAAGGTTTTTGCAATGATATAGATTACAGAATCTTTTACTATATGCTGAAACTTAACTGAATTCAGACCCATTTAGCTATCTAGCTTGTTTGACTGGATTTGAAGATATTTATGTATATGAAAAATTTCATGCTTTCAGGCTGATAGAAACATATTTCATAAATACTGCTTGTAGAGTTGGTGTTTATATCTAGTTTCTAGGGTTGCTACCCTCTACTGATGTGAGCCAACTAGCTCAAAACCATGGTTTAAAAGTTGGAGGCAATAAAAGAGATATTGAATTCTATCTCTCTTAGCATTTATGTAAACAAAGCTTGATAGTGGTATATTGGTAAAGCTCCATCTAGTGATCATAAAATTCAAGCAATGAGCAAGTTAGAAATTTATAACTTGCTTTGTTTATCATATATATATATATATATATATATATTTATATATATATATTGTGCCCTTATAGGTCAAAAATAGCTCATTACAAGCAATTACTAAAAATTTTAAATTTTAGAATATGTTCCCTTGATATGTTAGTTATATGTTGTTAATAATATCTTAAAGTACAATTTAACGCTAAATGAAAATATGTAATGCTTAAAAATTATAATGAATCATTTAAGAACAGTTAAATAAAGCTAAAAATATTATTATATATGTTTGCAAAAGTTGGCCATAATAAATAACTCAGCTATAAATATTTAAAAGTATGTTTAAAAGTTCAATTTTAATAGTTTTAAACTTATAAAATAAATGTTATATTTAAAATTATAAATTATATTTAATTATTATAATTAATATCGTATATTTTAAAAGTAAGTTTATGGTAGTGAAAGTTATATTTAATTCTATGTTTTCTAAATTATTATTCCAAATTTTATATAATTGTATTATTTTATTTAATACAATAACTGTAGCAATATATTATTATTCCCAGACAGAAAAATCGGATAGTCTGTCTTAGTTATATTAGTCATGTGATTTTATAATAATATAGTTATACACACTTGCTTGCTAGTATTTAGATTAGTCAAGTTCAAAGTATTTTAAAATTGCATTATAGAATTGAATGTAATTATTACCTGTCATAAAAGCAAATATTAAGTTAGTCATCATAAATGTTTAAATAATGTAATAAAGACGAGTACAGTTAATAAAAAAGTTAAATATTTTGTTAAAATAAAAATAAATAAATTAAATATTAAAAGTGAAATAAATTATTAAATATTATTTTTATAATTCATTTAAAGGTATTTAAGTAATTTAGTAAAGTAATAATTGATCTAAAAGTAATATTTTAAATAATATTTTTAAAGTTTTAATATGTCATATTTTTTATTTTGAAATTTAATTGTGTAAGTTTCTAACATTATGCAAATTTGGTATCAAACCAAAAGTAAGAATCAACCAATAGAATGACATATTTTTCTAGGATATAAATACAGATTGCACAGGGGTTTTTAGTGATGATTAAAAAATGTATTAAAGGTAGCAGAATCATATCTGAAGCTATCAAGGTGATAATAATTTTTAATTTTATTATTTTAGTCAATTTTTAGTGGTCTCTTACAATTTTATTTGCAAAACTAATAGGTTATTATTATTTTTAAAAACATATTTGCAAAAAAAGAGTGTAAAATAAAAATATTAGTAATAACTTCATTTAATATGCCTTGCTAATTTTAAAGTCCCATTATCAGCTGTATTCGTTAAAATCTAATATATAACTTTGCAATAACAAAATGGATATACCAATAAGTAAAACATACTCAACTTATAATATATTAAAAATGAGTATAATATTTATTAATGCAGTTTCAATAATATTGAACAAGAGGACTATTCAAATGAACAAATTAATTTTATGGACATTGTATGGGGAAACTCATTGGAAAAACTGTTTGCCAATTTAACCCTTAAACCGCTAATTTTATCATTGGTTGTATCAGATAAAAATCAAATCTTTTAATTGGCCAACTCACAAACTGAAGACAAAGCCTATTGTTAAAACATATTCGCCTATAATATTAAATTCAACTCAGATACATTTATAAAAAGTATATAATTAATTTTTAAGGTTGTGAAGACAACGAAAGTTTTTTCAAAAATAAATTGCTATTTATTTATTCTAAGATAATCAATATCGGCAACATAAAAGTTATAATGTAAACAAAAAGATCGACTTTTACGTTATAGAAAAGTAAATATTTCTTTTTATTACAACTTCAATATTTGTACTAAAATCTTCAATATTTTTCGAAAATAATTTTGTTTTTTTATTATTCTCTCTGAAAATTATGTTTAATTTCCATAAATATTATTTAATAATAATTTAAATCGTATTCGAAATGAAAATCTCAGTGTTTTTCTTTATTTTCTTTGATCAGGCAGTTTCTTTGTTCTTTCCAGCCAATCAGAATGTCTTTTTCGCTGAGAGCATGTAAGAAAATCAAAATAATGTTCTTCTTTGTTTAGGTTTAAATGCGTTTTTCTCTATTTTTTACTTCTAAAATAAATCGGAAGATGTCACCATCGTACAGAACTTTTAAAAACGAATTCAATACGTATTTAACGAATTTTTTCGTATGAAAACGAACTGAGTTAGAGTGATTAAGCCTCGTCGGGCGCGGGAAAAGGGTTAAAGTAAAGATGCATTATTTTATATAGCGAGATTGTCTTGTCCAGTATTAATAAGCAAAAGGACAAGTATACTTTGTAATAAATTTATGGAAATATAATGTTATAAGAGTAAATGTTATATTTTTTGTGAAGCAAACATTTAAAATATCTACAAGAAATTATTTTAAGAAAAGACTCACGGAAAATATTTTAGAAAAAGCGTATGTCATAAAACCTAAGGCATATAGAGGGTTAATACACATAGATAAAATTGTTTTAAAAGCTAATAATTTAAGACAAAAAAAACCTCTGAGTATATAATAAATATTAATAAAATTCCTTGAAGAAGAAACCTATAAAGAAATGAACATGTTAATAAATAAAATGTGGAATTATGGAAATAAGTAGTGTGCAAAAGTTTATCTGGATAGTTTAAGCTAAGATGAAGGGCTAGGATGCATCATCCAGCTAATAAGGAATATTCCAGAATAGGAGCTTCAAGTTATTATTTTTAATAATATAATTTTATTATGATTTCAATAATCATCATTCTGGACTATAGAAGTTCCAAACTATTATTCTATTAACTATTCCAGAATAGATTGATGTTTATTTTATTTAATTTTTAAGATTTCAAGACATTGTAATATTTTTTATTATTCATTTTTTAAATCTGAGATTTTTGTACTGGAAGTCTGGACAACACTTACTGCAGGATAGGTATTGTCTTGCTCATCATTATAGCAATGGAGGCAGTTATAGAATTAATCTGAAGAAAACTTTTTTTAAAAAAAAAACTTTTGAAGAAAAAAATGGAAATATTTGAACTTATGAAAAAGAAACATTCATTTCAGCTGAAGTTTATGTAAATATGATTTTCATTTTATTACTATTTATTTTAAATGTAAATTTTCTGTTTTATAAGTGTAAGAACATGAACATTAATTTATTGATAATATTATAATCCTATAGCATAATAATTTAATAATTTAAATAAGAACATTTTAAATAAAGGTATGGATGTATTTTTATGTATGCAATGCTATATCTAGTGGATGGAGAAGCAGACTGCAAAAAGTGATGACCAGATAATATCACTTGGTAATAGTTAATGAATATTGATAATTTATGATGAATATTTTGTTTTTTTCTTTTAGATTGCTTATGAATTATAATGAATGGAAGTATAAATGTTTTAATTATGTGTAAACACATTTTGTACAACACTTTAAACATTATGAGATTAAGATTTATTTTGAGAATATGCATACTATAATTTTATACTAGTAATATAACCCAACATGATAATAAATATTTGTGTGATTCTTTTAAAAAACTTTCATATTATTGGATATTCAAAATATTTATATGATTAGTTTGTATATGTTTTAGAATATAGAATAAGGAAGTAAGCAAATTTTCTTGTGGATCAGTGAGATCGCTCTAATTATAAATGAATTTTATTTATTGTTTTGAATATGCAAGATAGTTATTTTGTCGATGTAAGATGTGATAAATCTTTAGGAAAAATGATAAGATAGTGGCTTGGTAGTAGTATTATAAACATGAACCCATGATGTTATAATAGGATGTGATGAGGGAATGTGAATAATATTTTATAATCTTCATGGATATTCAGTACAGTTAACAGTGCCCTGTAACTGATATATTTATTTTGGACAGTGTCCATTTTTTTAAAATATTGATGTTTTAATAAAGCTCAAGGAATAGCTTTAACATCATTGATGTATTGGAAGACATTAGACAGGAAAGGTCATGCCTCTATTTCTTATTGATACACTGTGTCATGATATTTTTGATATATGTTATGAGTTATACTCTAGTTTTTCTTCCCTTGATCCTACACATCTATTCACTATCTAGATTTCCAATGTAACTACATTGTTCAGTACGATATATTTGAAAAGAAATAATAGATAATTTAGAGTTTAAGATATGCTATTGTTTGAATGAGATAAGTTCATTTACTTAAAAAAAGTAGAATTTGTATAAATTGTAATTGAAAATCCAATGAATCCTAAAAGGACAAAAAAAGAATCATAAGATGCATTTTTGGATTTATTTTGGAAGTAAAATAAAATTTTAAGAATAAAGTACATAAAACAAAGTTGTTCTTCAAAATGTTAAATAACTTTTAAATGCTTTATTTTGTCTTTAAAATAAGTATTGCATATTTTAAAAAATATAATGTTATAAAGTAAAACAATATAAATAATAAGCATAGGTATGATTTTGTATTTGTCAAATAATAGGAACATATCGGTAATTACAACTATATAGTATTAAAGTAATGCTAAATGGGAATATATTATATTTAATAAATGTGGTAGTAAACAATGATATCCACAAAATCTGATAATAAATTATTAGATAGATATTTTATGTAACATCTTTTGACATTGCAAGATGAAAATTGTTTAATTTTAAGAAAATCCATACTCATGATAATGTTATTTTTATGTTTTTTCCATAGTATGTTTCTATGGATGTTTTTTTAGAAAGAAAGGTATAATTAAATAATATTTAAGGATAGAATATATTTTTAAATAAAAACAAATAACTGTAATTTATAATAAGTTTAATTAGATAAAATGGTATTGTCTTATTATTATTGTTTTAATCCAGAATGAAGACTTAAAAATAATTCTAGATTGTTTTTAATAACTAAGTAATAAAAAAAATGTAAAGCGGTGTAAAGTGAGGATATCCAATGTAAATATTGAGAATAAATTGTTTCTTTATTTTATTGTTAATAATAAACTTTGTTAAATTTGTTTTCAAAATTTATATGTCATGACTGTTTTCATTTTCCTATTACACTGCATGAGACCACACAATACACCCAGAATAATAGAAACGAACCTATAATTTTTGCACAAAGGTAAATAAAGAATTATTTTAAGAATTTGAATATTTTCTTGGTATTCAATTAATTAAGGAATTATATTTTACATTATATTATGGTCATAAATTAGTTACCTAATGGTACATTTAATGATATGCTATCCATTGCCACACACTTTTATTTGTCAGATTATAAATGCTACCACATATTTATTATGTTCTTATATGGAAATAAAAGATTATATCATAGTATTTTATTATTTTATTATGGTAATAAAAATTATAATAAAGAGAAAAGATATATAAAATTTAGTCCATTCAATGAAAAATATTATTATTATTTATTATTATATTAATTTAAATGTAGTAGAGTATGACATAAAAATCCCTTCTCTTGTTTTACTACAGTGATTTTTTAAAATGAACTTAGAATAGTTTTATGAACTTGAGATTTTATTGGGCTAAATTATTATAAGTAAAAGATTAATATTTAATTATTATTTTAATCTTAATGAGTAGGATTTATTAAAGTCATAAGAATACTATAAGTTATTTATTTGAGATAGTAATAGGGAGGATAGTGTTCTTATGCCATTGAGATACTATCCTGTAGGATATTGGCTCAATGTAATCTTTCTTGTCACATGTATTTTCACTTACAAGTCTCATGAAATAATAAATATTTGTTAATTTATTTTGTAAAATGACCTTATTCTTAATTTTGAATTTGAGCTAGTGGAACATTTTAATATTAATACAGAATATTTTATTTATTAATTATTTTTGTTATAACAAACATAATCTGTAACTGAGCTAACCCATTTTTATTTAATATTTATATTGCCTGGAAGTGAATATGCAAATGGATAGGTTAGTATATATATATATATATATATATATATATATATATACTATATTAATTTAAATATATATAGCTCACCATATATATATATATATATATATATATATATAATGGTGAGCTTATATATTTAAATTAATTGATTTGACCATCTGTTGCAATTAAGCATTAAAGACATACATACACTTACATTTTATTTATATATTTTAATAAAATTCAAAATAGTTTTTTAATATGTGATGATGATGATGATGATCACTACACAATACTATTTGCAATACCTGGCCAAATCATGTAAAACATAAGCTACTGCCAATAAGATGAACATAGAATTAATTTGCAGATCAGACAATATTAGATATAAAGAAGTTAACACACTATGTAAACAAATAACAAAACAATAGTTTTTTTTACAAAGTATCATAATTGTCAGACAAGACATATTGTTATTTTTCCTTAAACATATTTATATTATGGACTATATATTAAGAATTCATGACAATGTCCTTTATAATTTGATTTTCTTTACAATATGATTATTTTTACAATTATAGTTTAATGATAATGATTGTTTTAATAAGCCATTTTTTCCCTATCTCTTAACATTAGTTTGTACACACACTGTAAAACATATACAAAATAAATATATTTATTTTTAAAATGTTCAAAAATTATTTTGATTAATTTAAAAATACTAATTTTTCAATGACATATTGCAATACTAATATGACTATATGATCTAACACACTTGTTGTAGATTAAATTCCTGTTTTTTATCACATCCTGGATATAATTACATCTGTCCCTTATCAATATATTACACTTACTCATAGAACAAGTTTCATAAGACAATCACTCACCATATATTTCATATGGGATTGTAATCAATAAATCTTCCTTACTACAATAATTTTAAGAAAGGGCAATTTTAGGCCCAAATTCTAATTTAATAATACCTCACATTAATTGCAAAAATGGTCATTTTGATTTCAGTCTTGAAATTAATAACACAATCTAATTACATCAGATACTTTATAATCTGAACTTGAATTTATAGATCAAAACCATGAATAAATTCATCATCTACACATATTATATTTTAACCATTTGACAATGATTAACAACCTACATTTATATTATAAGTTGTACATACATAAATTCCAATTCTCAGTGATCAAAATTAGGGTTAAAGTGGATATTAGCTTAACTTTTTATTTCTAATTTTCTGATTTAAAAAAAAAAACAATGATAAAAATAGAAATTAATTAGTTAATGAATAGTATAGGATAATATTATGTAGTATTATAATAATTATTAAATATTTATAGGATTATGTGTAAATATTTCAATAGTATATGTTAATTAGTTTAATAAGAGATGAAAGGCAGTAAGTTTATTTCAAGGATATATCAGATTAGTTGTTTTTAGTTAATAAATAATATTAAATGTATTATAAAGTAATTATTGTTAAGTTTATTTTTAATGTATAACCTATAATAAATTGATATTATAAATAAATTAGAATAAATAATATCAAATTAGTTTAAAAATCATCTGTAAATTTTATTAAAACCGGATAATAATATTTAAAGGTGTAATTTAAATTAGCATTTAAGCTTATTAAGTTATTTTAAATTTAATATTAATTACAATTTTTATTTTGTAGTAATTTTAAATAAATTGTAAAGTAATTAGTAGAGTTCATGTTTGTAGGTCATCCTCCTGTGCGGATGTATATGCATGCATGGAAAACACGTGAATGTAGGAATAAATAATAATTTAATTGTAATATTGATCTAAAACAAATGAATGAATAAAATTATTACAATTACAATATTTAAAGATTTGATAAATAAAACTAATTATATTTTTTATATTTATTTTATTTTATTTTATGTAATAAAATATTGTTGAAATGTTACATAAAATAGTTAATAATTAATTTTCAATTTGACCATTAATGATCACGTGGGTTCAGATAATTAAATCAATTACATCAGTAATCAATTTCAGATGACCTGTCAAAAGTATTAAAGTTAAATAAGACTTGATTGGTTTTAAAAATAAGTTGATTATTGAGTGGAGTAAAGAAATTATCAGATATAAATACGTGTGTGGAAGAGTCTAGAGAGATCTGGTGTCTGTGCGTGGTTTAATTCTGAACTTCTCTTAAAAATAAAAATAAAAAGTTGTAATTTTCTTTAAAAGTTATTATTTCATTAAAAGTAAAATATGTTTAAAAGAATAATATAAATTGTTCTACAGCCATGAATGGCTGAATTAAAAAGGTAACTATTCTCTGATATTCAACTTTCAGTCAAAATTTTGAAACCGTAGTGACAAAAATGTTTAAAGGAAGTTATGCATCTCTTATATTATTTATGTGTTATATGTCTTTTCTTTATTGGAAACTAGAATTAAGATACAAATTGTCAGTGTTTATATGAATAATTATCTATATGGTACTGAACTATTTTAGCTGGAGGATGCTCAGTATTTATCCAATTAAGTTAAAATATAACAAAGATAATTGAAAGACATTATAGTGAACTGATTATAGTTTTAAAATGTATCAATCTCTTTGTGATAAAATTATTTAAAGCTGTCATTAAGTCCGAAATAGATTCTTGATACTTAATATTGACTCTAAAATAGACTCATGTTTAATAATGCATATTTCTAATATAATTTAGAAGAGAGAAATATACTGTGCTAAACTAGGAAGAATAAAATTTATCTGCTAGGCATTAGTATAATTTTAATTACTTTGCCTAGTGTTCAACTACAATGTATTGAATATGAGATATTAATTCTCTTATCCCAAAAACGGTTGGACAAATTATTGTACACTACAATTAATTAATGATGAGTTTTCAAATGATAGTATATCTTAAAAGTTTATTGCTTATACCTTGACCTGAAATGAAAATAGCTTATTTTATCCAAGTGAAAAAAAAAAACAGATACAAAAAAATGAACTTTAAAAAAAATAATTTCAATCTTATGCTAAGCAGAGGGAAGAGAAAATTATTTGGAAATAGGATTTCAAATGTTGTAAAAAAAAACTAATTAAAAAAATATTTATAAAAAAAAAAAAAATGCATTTTTTTAAAGAAGAAAACGGAAATAAAAATCAGAAAATAATATTATTATTAATTTAAACCTAGGATGCTATAAAAGATTATCAGCTGAAGAATTAGTTTTTTTTTTTTAATGCTGGCCTATTTTATTATTTTAATGTTTTAATATTTAGTATATTTTTAAAGGAAGAAATTAATATGTCTTTGAAGAACTATTAAAAACATATTTCATTTTTATTAGCAATCATTGCAATTCTTTATGAATATTTTGACTGGGAGCTTCGAATACCATCAAATAAATTATTTTTCAGTAAATTATATATATCTGGAACAGAAAGCCAGTACGAGTTTACAATATTATTTTTTTTTTTTATTGTCTGTATTTTATTGGTTTCAAAAAAAATAAGGAAACCAGAAAAATATTTATGCTATATATTTTGTTTTAAAATGTGTAATACTATTATGCATAAATATACCAGGTACACTAATGTAACAATTTCAAGTTTAATGGGTTATATAATAAGTAGATTGATATTTTGCTATTCTCAGGTAAATTATATGCTATTATTTATATTTATTAAGCATATTACAAATTAAGTTTATTTGATAATTTCATTCCCAGAAATTTAAATATTAGTCTTATCTTATTATATGTGGGATGTTTCACTTAGTTTTATTCTAATTCAGCCAAAGAGATTTATCAGAGAGTTTCCATTCATTTGTTTTATGAATGCTACATTATTAATAACTGCAAATAATTTTATATGCATTAAGAATTAACATTGTTGTGTTTTAATTTGCAATCTTTTACAGTCCACGAGTCACAATATTTTTTAGTATTTAATATTTTATTATGTGTGCATTGTGCCTTTGCCAATAATTTTATATGCATTTAATTTTAAAGTATTTTTCTTAGTAAATGATTGACTCAATTTTGCTTTGTTCGTTCTTGCATTAGGTATAAGTGTTGTTATTTTAAATTTCTTAGTGATAACTTAATTAATTCGTGTAAAGTATATATCTTGTCATTAGTTAGTATTTGTTAGCCTCTTAGAGTTAGGCTTTGTTATCTATTTTGAGTATGCTTTATGGAGTAGACAAGGTCATCCATCTTTATTATATTGATTTTCCATGAATTGATAGTGCTTGTGCCCATAGCGTGTTTTTGTATATCTTATAGTTGTATTTTTCTAGAGGTGATTATCACATTTATTAGCATTGGAATCTCATGAGTAAGGATCATGCTTTCCTGGTATGTCTTTCCTGTTCCTAATGTGATGTAGACAAGGTCCAGGCATCCTATTTTCTGCCTCAAAGTTAAGTATATTCGAAAGCCACCACATCCTTATCCAGCTCTGCAAAGCATATGTGTTCTTGTATTTTTGGCCTATCATTCATGATGAATTAATGCTAAATTCCACCACAGTAGGTGATGTTGCATTTTGTTTTAGGTTTGTTATGACAAGATATGCTTGTTTAAGGAATTTTGTTTCTTCAGATAGTGGTAGCTATTTTAAGGCTCATAGGTATATCAATGTTTGAATTGTGTTGCTATAATAGTTTTAGCATGTACAAGCCAATCAACAATAATATATGTTTATTTTAAGTATGTTAAATTGTGCATATGGTATAAGAGGCAATTCACACATACTAATTTTAATAAGTTCATCCAGATGCTGGATTTTTATGTGGACAAAATTTATTTAAAAAAATGTATGAATGATCTTTGATAAATGAGTGGCCCATATATCTAATTTAATTTAAAGTTAGCTAAAAAATTTGTTTAATAATATCACTTGCTATAATATTAGTGATGTCAGTGTAACTGGTGATAATATTTTTAAATATATGCTAAGTATGCTTATTCCAGCTTACCATTTGTTAAGCTCAGGATTATAATTTTAAGCTTCTTATGTGTTATTCTGATTGTTAGATAACACTACTGTATTATTAATATGTCAATAATTATAATAAAGAAATAGAATTGTTTTATTATACTCAATTTAGTGTAATTTAAGTTTTAAAGATGTGAAATCTCTGATTGTTTTAAAAGATATTAGAATTTGGTATTAAATAGCCTTTGTTTGCTATTATAGGTATTCATTATTTAATATTACAACCATTTAAAAGAATCTAGGATAGATATTCAGTAATTAAAGCTAAAGAAATTGTTCATATTATTTTTATTTTATTTTTGTAAGCCAAAATAAAATTTTAAACAAAGTCAAAATATTTGTAATAAAAAGATTCCAGAGCCATATTGGCAATGCTTGTAGTAAAATTGATTGTAAATATTTTCAGTTATTTTCATTGTTTTAAAAATAATAAATCTTATTATTATTATTTCAAAAATTTTGTTGCTGTTTGCTTTACTTTTATATGAAAATATTATTGTCTTGAATTTCACAGTTCATAAAAATTTTCAATTCAAAAGTTCACAAACATATTATAAAGTTTATAAAATATATTTTGATACTGGTTTGAATTATAAAGCCATGCTAATTTAAGTGATTCTCAGATTGAATCACAGTAACAGATAATTACATTCTATCAGATACTTAATTAAATGCACATCTCTAATTGATTTTGAATTATCATTATATCTTCTCAGATTGAAGATTCTGCAATATAAGATGTAGAAAATTAATGCCTCAGAAGAGTATTTATTATTATTTTAAAAGCTGCACATTATTGTATAGTGTTATTGATAATTTTTAATGCAAGCAATTAAATAATAACATGTAAATTCAATTACTTGATTAAATGGTTGCATTTTTATCCATAATTTATTTCAAAGTCTTGATAAAATGAAACTTTGTAACTTCAACAAAAACATTTTTTTTTTGCACAAATAACTATATATATATCTCATACAGATCTCACTACAATGTTAGAAATATAGATTTATAATTATGTTTTCATATGTTGATGATGTAAAATTGCATATTTGTGCTACCATAGACATTCTATAGACTGTACTTTGCTCATTTTGTGGCACTTATTATTACAGCTCATAGCTCCCAATAATATTTTCAATTATAAATAAAAGGCAATTATTGACTAAACTATTGTTTGCACATTAATATCTTCCTCTACTAGTACTTTATTAATTATGCCAATGTATTTTCCATTCAATTTTATAGTTATAATAATAAGGAAAAATAAAATAATGTGTAAAGATCAAAAAAGCACTGTTAAATATAGGTTAAGATACTTTTGCAAAGTCAAATATACATTAATGTATCTCTGAAAAAATTCATAAAAACACAGTGATCACTTATCAATGATTTTAACATAAAAGATCCAAATCAGACAAAATTACTACACAAGTACTTTTTTTTTAACATTAGATTACAATCATCTTTTATTTCGCACATGCTTAAAGGTTTATTGCCTTTGTAAATATTTCTTACGTAATCAATGTGTGTTAAATAAATTTATAATTACAACTTTAAATTATCATAATAGATTTCTAACTATAAGATCTTTCCATTGACTCATTGTAAATTGAAAGATTTTGTGAGTATTAATGGATAATAGAACTTGTGGACTTAATCAGTGAAGTATTGAATAGCTTCACACTCTCAGTTCTAACCGCTTCAGCTTCACCTATTTATATAGAAAGTAGGTTGAAGTAAAGAAGGTTTCCCTCTTTTCTTCCAAAGAGTAATCTTGTAGTTAAGACCTGTAGAGGTCTCTACCTTCACATTTTCAAGAGCACATGCTTAAATGTTTATTGCCTTAGTAAATATTATTTAATGGAAGAAGAAAATGATAGGCAGTATTTATCCATAGAGAGAGTACATAATAAACCAATAGTCAATAAATATCAAATTTCATCAGTCTTGGGGTAAATGGAATGTTTGACTTTACACATATTCAGTTAAAAATTATTGCTTCAGCACATTTACAAATGCATTATTGACCACAATTATATTCCTACTATTTTCTTACTATAAAGTCTTTTAATATAAAGTACATTATATTATGTATACATAAGTTGCATAGGTTTTTATATTTCTTATCTTTGAATTTTTTATGATGGCTTAAATTATTTTGACTACATTTTTGAAAGTCATTTTCAATCAAAAATTATAGCACAATCTATAGAATTTGATATAATTTTGACATAATAACATTAAATATAAATAATAAAACATGCATATGTACTGATATTTATGAATATATTTGTTCTAAATTTGACATTATATGTACATAAAAATTATTAAATGTATACATTATTATATATATTTAATGATATTATTATATAATGTCAAAATTATATAAAATAGTTTAAACAAATTATATATATATATATATATATATATAATTTATTTTGTTTAAAGTTAAATGTTAAAAATAATAGCCAAAAAGTTTATAATATTATAAATATTAATAAAGCACTGATGATATTTGACAAGAGTATAAATATATCATAAAATTATTTTTAAATTATTAAAATTTTTAGAATTATTTAGATTCAAATTCTGTCTGGTATTTATTCATTATTCTGGTCTACCTTACTAGAGGGCTCAATTGTTAATTGGAGAAATAAAAAAATGTTACTGAAAAGCATTGTTTAAACTGGGGTCATGTGATATTTTGTTGATTTTAATATTTAGATTCAACAAGAAATAATATAAACAATAATATAAGAATCACAATGCCTTTTAAGCATTCACAGATGTGCACTTTAAATTCTGACAATTAGCATATATATTGCCTGAAATGATTGAAACTTTGCATTTATCTTTCAGCCCATATATTATTTCAGGATTCTTTCTTTCCTCTTGAGTTGAGGAGATAATATGATGCACCAGTGAGGTACTCCTTCTTTTAATTACTAGAAAAATGACATATAGTGAGCAACAGGACCAATCTCAATAGTAAATTGTTAATGTATGGAACAAAGTACCATAGTCATTCATTAAGATTTGTAGCATTCATTCAATTCAATTTTTTAATTAAAAATGTAAATTAAATATTATATTAACATAGAAGAAATATCTTCAAAAAAGCAAGTATCTATTGGTAAGCAAATTTTATTTCTCTGTGTGGGTGTGTATGTTTTTAATATATAATTATGTTTAAACATTGTAAACTTTAAAGAGAACAAGTACTTTATTTTGATATAGTAGTTTGTTTATAATTTTAATATAATAAAAAAATAAAGTAAATATGGACACTGTATACTATATAAATGTTAATCTTTTCCAAGAGTGTCAGGCTGTAAAAAATGGAAATACCTGTAGGAAGGAAAAGCTAAATAATACAAAGGATTCATTAATTATGTGGGCTACTAATTATTATACTTTCTATGGTGATTACAAACAAAAAAATAAAAAAGCTGATAAAAATATTTTAAGTGATACCCTATTAATATTATGCTGCCAATGCGATAACATGACATATATAGATGCAATGTTTCATTGGTAATATGAACAATAAAGTCTTTGGTATTAATCTCATAATTCATGTCACTAAATTAAAATTTTATTTGCAGAATGCCAGAAATATACAACTGACGTCATTATGATTTTTTTGCTGAATGTTTTATTTTTACTGTTTGTATTAAATATTTAATAATGAATGATAAATAACTTTAATAAAAACTTTTAAAAAATTTCAACACAAAAGTGACTTCTGAGGAGATTTTTGACATTTAAACAACTGGCGACAAATTTTCAATACATCAATCATTTCCCAAAGAAAGAAGTAAATCAATTTTCATATTAATGTTTAGTTTTGCAATTAAAATTTTTCGAAATTAAAAATTGATTTTATAAATCTTTTTAATTTTAGAAATATCAGTTTTATTAATGGAATTGACAAATATTCTTGATACTATTTTTGCTTTTTATCATTATTATTACTTCTCGATCTTTCTGTGTCACTTACAAATAATAGATAAAATTAATTATTGTGATGTAGTTTAAAACCATGACATATATAGATGATTGTGGAAACAAATTTAGAATAAAGAATTTAGATGACTTAATTACTATCTTACAAAAAAAAATTACATGAAATGTACATTAAAGAAATATGAAGGCAGCAGCAACACATTAAGCTTTAATTACCAATATTTCTTTTGGCTTATATTCACAATTTATCCCTAGGTGGTTATTAATACAAAATTCAAAAATTATAAGAGCGGTGGAATGTCTATCAAGATTTGTTGTTGTGACAAATTTAAATAAAGTTTGAGTAATTAATTTAATTATTAAAAATATTTGTGTGCGATTAGTGATGTTAATTTTTTAAATGTGTGGAATGTATTCATCAGAAACACAATTTAAAATAGATAGGTTGTATTTATTTAGAGGAAAAATAACGCATTAGGTGAGTTAATTTATAAAATGTTGTTATCCATGACATTAAAAAAAAGAAGGGATGTGTATAAATAAAAATAAAAATACGATGTTGAAGATAGAAATGAAAAGGCAGGATATATTTTTATTTAGGATTGAGAATAAGAGAAAAATGTGGGTGAAATTAGATTTGTAGAGATTGTAAGGAGAAATTTTTTTACAGAGAATGTCTGGAAATAGATATAAAAAAAGAATATTTATGAGAAGGAATAGATACGTTAACATAAAACATGCTTTAATAAAATATGCAAAGAAATGAGAGAGAATAGAAAAAAATTGCACAATTTTTTTACGATAGAAAAATCATATTTGTTAGTTCAGATAGAGACATATTGAAGGAATGGTAAAAACCATGCCTTCAGAAATGTGAATGGAAAGGCTAAATTGATGTGAAAATAATAAATTTAGGAGTATATGGGATTTCTGTAAAAAATATATATCTTTAAAAAAATTATAAAGGAGAGATGTGTGTCAAATTAAAATTAGATAAAAGAGAAATTGAAGTGTGATATATTATATTTATGCAATGGAAATGGGAAGAATGTAAATGAATGGAATGAGAATATTTTAAAATAAATATTTATATAGGAATAGAAATGAGTTTACAAAGAAAAGATGTAAAATGTTATTTGTACATGATATAAATGGTTACATTAATGAAATTGATGGGATGGAGAATATAAAGGGAAAATTATTAAAGTTGTGTATAAAATAGTGGATTAAAAATTAGGAACATGAGTAATTTATATGGAAAGCAATTTGTATGGTCAAGACAGAATCTGAAGTATATATTGATTATATGTTGTTAAATAAAGAGAAATTAGAAAAAAGTAAAATGAATTAAAATGATTGTTGAGAAACAAAAAGGAGTAGCTGTTGTCATAATTTTATAGTAGAATTACATATATCTGAAAGGCTAAATTATAAAATTTATAGAAAGAATGGTAGAAGAAAATAAGCAATAAGCTTATAATAGAAACAGAAAATAATCAGTAAGATTAATCTGGGTAAAATGTTATATTAGAAACAATTACAAAAGATGGTAATTGAAAAAGTTATGCAGAATAGATATAAACATTGAAAAAAAATCAAAATGGGTATTTATTTAGAACAAATAATATTAATATGAAAAAATTAAAACATTATACAATGTGAGACATAAGAAAGATATCTTAGAGATTATAAACGTGTTGTGAAAATTAAAAAAAGGGGATATAAATATCAAGTGGTAAAAAAATTATAAATTAGAATTAACATAGAAATATAATCAGCTTAATAAAAGTTAATGGTGGTAATTAGCACTGAGGGAATGGAGGATTATTGAAAAAATTGGAAGCATTATAAAGGAAAGAATAAGAAAGAAAAGAATATTATCTTATTAAATACAGAGGAAAGTTACTTCAAGATTGGAAGCAACCTGAAAAAAATATTTAATGAATGTGTAACAAAAATTTTGGGTAAATGCTTTTTGATAAGTGATTACATTCTTCTTGGAAGACTTAATTTATAAGAAGAGAGATAGCGATGGTTTTGGATTTAAATATAGCAATAGGTAGACTGAAAAAAAAATGTAAGAAAATTGGGATTAATTTAAGAGGAAGTTTCAACATTTTTTTTTTAATTAAGATTTTAGTAAATAAAAAGCTGTGAGAATTAGATTATAAAGTAAAAAGGATATGACTTTTTAATTACCTAAAGACAAATAGTAACAACTTCTATATTTTATAAATTATTTACATATTAGTTAAATAGATAGGATTAGGACTTGAATAAAAGAGATTAGAATTTTGGGGAGATTTACAGTATATTCATTTAAATAGTAATTATTGAGTACAATTTATTTATTTTATCTTAGTTGATTAAAGTGTCTTATAAAGTAAACAAATCATGATTCATTGTATTTTTAGATATTAAGTTTTATAATATAATGGATAAAAATAGACTGGGGAGAAATCCTGATATATGGGAATAAATAATGATTAAGGAGTTTTTGTAAGGTTATTTTCAGTATAAATAAAATGTAAAAATAAATGAAAACAAAAATGATCATTATCACCTTTCTTATTAATTTTGTTTTTAAGAAAATTGAAGGGTGAAATAGAATTTAGAGATAATAATTGAGGATTGCTATAGTTGGAATTAATAGAATACACAATGTGATAATTTTTTCAAAGATGATACACATCTTTTAAAACAATGCAGAAGATTAGAAATGTCATTAGTGAATTGTATGAGGCATAACATATATGATCCTAGTACTTAATAGCAATAATAAAATAAAAAAATAGAAAATAAGAGATTTGTCTTGAAAACTGAAGAATAATTATTTCAGTGTTTTGATAAATGGAAAAAAGGAATTATATAGATATTAAATATTGGGAAGAAAACAAAAGAATAAATGGGATTGATTGACAATTTAATTTTTTATATAATAAATATGAGATATATGGAATTATTTTGAAAGGAATAATGGTACTTGCTTTCATATTTAGAAATGATGCACTTTATTTTAATCAGTGAATTCAGAATTTTTGAGGCAGAAGAAAGAAAAGTAAATATACTTTGGTGATAAGTTATGAGAAGAAAATGAAAATATTCAACACAACATAGGATGACCTTTTTTAACCAAGAAAATGGAAAGTAAATTTTAAATGTTTAGAAGTTTACAATATATAAATAAAATCAACTAGTAAAAGTACAGTTTCAAATGAATAATTTGGAGAGAGCAACAACATGTTTCACAGAAATATTTTATAATATGAAAAGTTAATATATAAACAATTTATTTTATGTATTTATATAAAAATGGATAAATGTTTAAAAAATGTATAACAAAGATAATAATTAGGACAGGTGCTATAAGATGATTATAAATTGGTTAGAGAAAATTTAATGTAAATGAATGTAAATAAAACAAAAAAAGTATGGAGTTTTAAAAAAACAAAATTGTATTAGATATGAAATGATATAATAAATCTAAAAGAAAGTTATTATTAATTGATGCAAGTGAATGAAGTTTGATGCCACATAAGGAGTGCAAAAATGAATACATGATTAGCTTTACATTTATAGTTTATCTGGGGAAGGGAGAGTAATAAATACTATTTTTATAATGTAGAATGTTAAAAGAGAATCAGAATAAATTGTATGGAGATTGGTATTACTATAAAAATAATAAGGATGGAAAGTATAAGACCAAATAAAATAATAAAAAAATGAACATATATTAAAGCCATAATTGGATAATAAAAAGTAAAAGTTGTATGCATTGATTTTTTTGAAGTTAGAACATATTTAATATGATGTACAGGGATTTTGAGAATATAAATAAACAGAAAAACCTTGAACTTCATCAAAAAGCCATTTTACATAATATCAGATGTCATTGAAAATCATAGTAAAAATATTTGAAACATTACAATATATGAATGAAAATTGAGTAGTCAACATAGTGTCTTAATTGGATTATGTAAAAAGAATAATAAACTTGTTGGATAAAAAGATTTTAAAGTATGTACAATTACATGATAGAGAAACTTGTGCTCAATAAATTAATATATTTAATGCATTTAGATAAGGAATGGGGTAAATATGTAAATAATGTGTTAAAAGAGAATAATCACATAGGATGGGGAAATAATATAAAATAAATTAGAAAAAAAAAATAGAATTATAAAAAATAAATATGAATAAAAATATTTTGGATTTAGTTAAATAAGAATACAAAATAAATATAATATAAAAGAATGTATTTATTATTGGAGTATAGGAAATTAAAAATGATTAGAATAAATTATATAAAATTAAAAAAAAATAAAATATATGTAATTTTATTACCCACAATTTCATTTCTTTCTCTATTTAACTTATTTATCCTTTGTCTCATTCTATCATAATAATATATCTATAATATATAAATATATTTTCTCCATTATTATATAAATACATGAAACTAAATTTTTTATCTATTAACTTTGATAATTGATTTGGTATTTAAGTATTTAATGAAAATGTAGTGACTATGAATATATAACAATAGAATTAATTGAACAGATTATAATAAAATTGAACAAAAACAAGAAAAAGAGTGAATTGAGGCTGAAAGAATAATTTAGTAATAAAAAATAATAGATTTCAAGGAGAGTGTATGCTTATATCTCAATTTACAGGATTTTTAGCATATACCCTTTGTTCACAGACAATATGTGGATGTGAGACTTTTCATTCTTACATTCAATAAAGCTTAATGAGTTATTAAACCATATTACAAATACAAACCTTTCTTATTTTCTAGACTGCTTGTAATAGGGATATGTTGCCTTGATATTTTTTTACTTAAGAAGATTGATCTTTACTTGCTGTAGCACTAAATAATTTGCATATGATCATGAGATTGGCACATACAGAATAAGTTAAAATGAACAATTACACAATTTCAAAAATAAATACCATTAAAGAATCATGTAAGTGGATATACTTACAATTCCCAAATTTGTTGTACCATCTTGAAGAGGCTCATTTTTATGTATTTCTTTTCTCTTTTTTAATTTTATTTGTTTTGTTTTGGAATGAAAATGATTATATTGGTTAATGAGCACTATTTTTGATGCTTAAATTGCATAGTTAATTATTAATGACTGGAAGGTTGCTATTCTTCCACATGCACCTTACTATTACTTTCAGTGGACATTAAATAAAAAATGTGAAAATTATAAAGGCTAACAAGGTTGCAATTTATTTGTAAAAATAACATGGAATAAAGGAATAAATAAATCATTAATGTTAATTTTATTTAAAATTAAATAAAGTTTTCATGGATTACATATATCATTTTTACTAATATGGATTAAAGATTATATTGCTTTTTTGTGGACATAGTCAAGGATTGCAGTTTTAATTCTAGTACTTACAACACTCAATGTACCCCTGAGTAATAACTCATTCAATTATTTATTTTAAGACTATACTCAAAATTATTCAAAATTAAATAGTAATTTCCACTACAGCAAAAGATTTTGGAAACATGATTAAAAAGGCCAAAAAAATAGGAATATGTTACTTGTTGCAAATATTTTTTTAAAAAAATAAATTAGACTTTATAATGTTTGAGTTGCAGATAAAAATGTGAATGCAAATAATAATAATGCTGATACAAAATTTTCCAATGAATTAAAAGGTATTATTGTAAAAGATAATTACAAATACAAAATAGCTTTGTTTTAATTACACCTGAAATATAAATTTCAAAAACTGGTTGAGACATTTATTAGGTCAGAATGTCTCTGGTAACTCTAAATAAAACCTATAATTATTTATCTAGCTGAAAATCCATTTAAATGTTTACTTTTCACAGTATATAATGAATATTTCTCATCAAAATATCATTGGAACCATGACCAAATTTATCAAGTCTGTTTTTCTATCGGTACACAAAATATTTTGTTTTAAGAACTATATCAGAAACTGGTGCAAGAAATTTGACAGAAATTTTGAAAAATTATATCAAAAATGCTATTGATTTTTTTTTATTATGGTTTGAATAAAGGACAACAGATATGTGACAGTGGATGTTATGGGATTTGAAACATAAATTAATAATATTTTACAAAGTTTAAAATGATTATGTGGGTGTGAGAATTTGAATGTTATAGATGTGTATCAATAAATAGGAGTACTCTCATATGAAATTGATAGTATAAAAAAATTTCATAAATAATCTTCTGCTATTGCCTAACTAATTTAAAAACTGTTTTCAACATTTTTATGAATATCAGTCAATAATATTTAACAAAGCTTCTGAATTTGGCTGCTATAAAAATGCTATTTTATTACTATAGAGGCATGCATAATGAGAGAAATAGAAAGCTTTCACCAAACAGTTAAAAATAATAATTTTCAGCAATATTTTTTTTTTACATATATGATATTTTTTATTTGTTGTTGTCTTTAAAATACATCAATTGATCACTGTTATACATTACAGTGTAATTTGTTATAACAATGCAATCATAAATATTATCTTCTAAAATATAGAAAAAATGTTGAACCCAATTTAACTATATTTAACATATTATAATATATAGTAATGGTAAATTTCTGGATCATTATTCATATTAACAACATGAAAGTAATTTGTTTTGCAAACATATCCAAATATTAGATATCACTTCTTTTCTCATACAAAGTTTTATATGTTATAATATATCAGGAAATTTGTATAAACAATTGGATCCAATAACATATTAATACTTTAATACTTACCCATAGACCAACAAAATTAAATTGTTGGGATTTTAAAGAAGCAAATAAAATAAACAAAATATATCTATATATTTAAAGAATTAAAAAGAGTTAATAAAGTAATTCACTTTAATAATTTGCATCATTATGACCGACTTCATATTTTTAAAAACTCAATCATACCATTAATTCTTTCCTTTTTCTATCCTTCTGTGCTGTTAACATAAAACAAATGAACTGTTCCAACATAATTATAAGCAGACAAAGTAAAAAAATAAATAAACTTTGATATTTTATATTACTTAGAATAAAAAATAATAATTTTCACGCATATATATATATATACATTTGCATGTGCAAAAAATAATAATTTTCACGCATATATATATATATACATTTGCATGTGCAAAAGTAAAATATACAAGAAAAACACTTCGTTTTTATTTTAATATTAATATACATTAATATATATTTGTAACTGTTAACTTCTTCTAACTCATCATAATCAATCTTTATTTTCATATTTTGAGAAAATCCATTAAACAATACTTTAATCGTTTTAACATTTATCTTTAGTCCTTCTTTCCTACTTTAATGTGATAAATCCTGCAACATGCAACATTTCCTGCAGATCTACAGCATTATTTTCAAAAATAACTATATCATCTGCAAAATCTAAATGATTTAAATAATCTCCATTTACTTCACTCCTTTACCTTCCCATTTTAATCAACAAAATACTTCTTGTAGCACTGCTGTAAAAAGTTTTGGAGATATGGAGTCACCCATCTTACACACTTTTCAGTGTTGAATTTCCCAGTATCATTATGTAATCTAATTCTTGCTGTTGCATTTTGTATAAATATTCTTTAAATATGACAAAATCCTCAATCTATACCTTGATGATCCAATGCTTTAATAACTGAAAAAATGATTATAGAATCAAATGCCTTTTCATAATCTACAACTTCTCTCAATACCTGGATATGATCAACTGTACTAAAACCACTTTTAAATCTAGCTTGTTCTCTTGGTTGGTAAAAATCCAATGTTCTCTACAGATGAGTTGTAATTAAGTTTCGTAAAAATTTTGTATAAAACTGATAAAAGCCTGATAGGTCTGTAATTTCTAATATCTTCTTTAACACCTTTTTTAAATATTAATATTAATACTGCATTCTTCCAATCATCTGGTATTTAGACATTTGGTATATAACTTTGCTAAAAAAATTATATTTCATCACTGGCTTCTTTTAATATATCAATTATAATTCCATCATTATCTGGAGCCTTTTCTTTCTTTATACATTTAATAGCATGTCTCACTCCTTCATTTAAAATTCTGGACAATTCCAAAGATGCAATAGTTATAGGAGGTACTTGTTCTTTATTACCATATAATTCTTGTTAGACGTCTTCTACCCATTTTATGATGTCATCTCTATTTTTAGTAATAATTCCATCTTTTTTTAATTGCAGATATAAATTTTCTACCCATACCAAAATGTTGTTTTACATTCTTGAGACTTTTATTTTCTTCTACAGCTTTTCTTGCTAGTTCACACTTGCACTTTCTTATATCATTTACAACCATTTCCCACACCATTTTAAAACATTTGAGGTATTCAATCCTTTTTAATACATCATTTTTGTATATCTTCATATTTCCTCTTTTCTTCATAAATTCTCTAATGTCAGTAGAAATTTTATTCATCAATTGCTGCTTTTTTCCACCAGCCATCTTTGTTGCAGTTTTTAAAAGTGTATTAGTTATTTTCATATTAATTTCATTCAAATCTGAATCATGTTCAAAATCTACTAATACTTCAAACTGATTTGTAAGTTGTATTTTAAATTCATTAAAATGTTTCTGAAGATTAAAAATATCAACTGTAAATATTGTTTTTCTTAATAATTTTTATCTCTCTAGTTTTGCATTAACACATATCTTACATCTTACTAACTGATGATCACTTCCGGTATTAAATTTATTAAGAACATTAGAATCTTGAAATATGTATTTTCTGTTAGTCAAAATAGAATCCAATTCTACTGTAGCTTCATTTGGATGCTTCCATGTCCATTCCCTTTTAACATTTTTTTCAAAAATAGAATTCATATTATAAAGTTGTTGGTTTTTTCTGCAAACTCCACAAGTCTATGTCCTCTCTTGTTTCTATTACCATAACCAAAATTACCTACAGCACTTTCATTTGTTTACCAATTCTAGCATTAAAGTCTCCCATAACAATTTTAAAATGTTTATTCTGATCAAGTCTTTTGTGCATCCATATAAAAATTTTCTACTACTTCATCACTATGAGAACTTGTTGGGGCATAAACCTGAATTATCTGAATTTGGTATCTACTATTATGTTGTATAACTAATCTTGCCACTCTGTCTGACACACCATCAATCTCCACAATGTTGTTCTTCCACTTTTTATTTATAATGAATCCTATTACACATGTGTTTTCAATATTTGTGCCTTTATAATAGAGTACATATCCACTTTTTAAATCAATTGTCTCTTCACATTTTCTTCTAACTTCACAAAATCCAATAATGTCCCATTCAATATAAGACAGTTTTTCTTCTAATTATTGCAATCTTCCTTCACTTTAAAGTGATCTACAATTGTAACTACCTAAATAAAAAGCCGTCATCAGGTCTACTTTCTGCAGCCTATATATATATATATATATAGGAGATCGGAAGAGCAGATAGATATATATTATATATAATATATATATATATATATATATATATATATATATATATTTCACAATGATGGCATTATAAAACCATTATGTTGTCTTTCTGATATACTATTCTTTAAAATTAAATATATTCAATTTATAGACAACTAAATACTTAAAATATATAAATAATAAATTTATTAATATCTAATCGATTTTTGTTCAAAATATGAACCTTATCAAGATATTACAACAATTGAAAAAAAACTTTCATGTGATTTACATATCATATACAGGTCAAACTTAACAATAAAGATGTTTTTAAATTTTCCAATTTTTATTTAATGACCATTTTCCACCTAACTTAACCGACCCTTGTACTAAATTTATACATTTCTCTTTATTTTCATGTATATACAATGTTTCATATACTTTTCTTACTTTATAATTTTTACAATATTTGATGACTTCAATACTTTCTTCACAATTCATAATGTGTCCTGTTTCTAAAAAATGGCAAAATGGACCTGATTTAATATCTTTTCTTTTTATAGCTCTGTCATGCTCTTTACCCCTTTCTGTTTTACTTTTTGCTGACTGACCTATGTATATCATCTTGCATATTTTACAAATAATTTTATATATTATTCCTATCCTATCATTCTTATCATTCCTTATTTTAGAATTACTTACTAGTTTTTTTAAAGATTTACTATTTTTCCATCCAATACCTATATTAAGATTTATTTTTTCTTTTCTATCATTTAGAATTTCATATACATCCTTAGAATATGGAATAGAAATCCATTTCTTATTTTTTCTTTCAATTTTATTGCTAACTTTTTTGTACCTATTTTTATTTATTAAAATATTTTTTACAACTTTACTATTATATGCATATTCAATGTATTCATCTTGGATTTTCAATTTTTGCTCCATTGCATCTTTATCATTTAATGTAAGCCTATCTTTTTTTTTTTTAACCCTATTAGTACCCCCATTTTTTGACACCAAGGTTGATAAGATTCTGGATGTATCATTCCTCTAACATTTTTTATTTTTTTATGTAATGCTTTATATTAATCATTTCACTTTCATCCTTTTTTATTAATAAATGTAAATATTTTATTCCTTCTTCATTATTTTCTATAGTAAATTTAATATTAAACATATTTTTATTAAACTCATTAAAAGCTTTCATTATGCTTCTTCCATTTCCTACAACTAAAATATCATCCACATACCTAAAATACTTTATAATTTCTCCATTTTCGATATACCTATCAATTATTTTCTGCTCAATCCAATCAACCATAGTTGATGCCATTATTCCACTTATTGAACAGCCCATTATAAGGTTCATATTTTGAACGAAAATCGATTAGATATTAATAAATTTATTATTTATATATTTTAATTATTTAGTTGTTTATAAATTGAATATATTTAATTTTAAAGAATAATATATATTAATAAATTACTTTTGATGTCTGTATTCTTTCCAAAATATATGTAATATTTAAATCGATATAAATATTAAAATACAGTAAAATTCACATAAATTATAGTCATATTGTTAGAAGTACTTTCAACTATACATATTGCAATCATTGAATAATCAAAATGAGACATCCTTTCACAATACCCATAGTTTAATTTAGTTTAGTTCTTCCACAATTCTGTTATTTTAACATTTGATGATGGCTTTATTTATTAACATTTGATGCTTTCTTGAAATTAACATAGCCCCTTTTACTTTATGTTTATTGTGGCAATGTCCAATTTGCCTAATTTTTAGAATCAAATGTAAATCCATATTGACAAGATTTATTATGATTAAATATAACAGATCATGAAAGGTTTATTTACATCATTTCCTGATTGTTTCTTGCTTTGAATTCTATTATATAAAAGTGCATGCTCTTTTATTTTTTCTCTAATGTACATTTAGATTCACCGATATATTGTAAGCCATATTTACATATCAATTTATATATAATACAATTTTAATTAAAATTTGAATTTTAAATTGTACAGTTATTAAGTAATCTATTTGTATTATTTGTTAAAAAAAAAGCAATATGACATAACCCAGTATAAATTTTCCTAATAAACTTGACCTGCTCATCCAATATAAATGGCATTAGAATCCATTTCATTTTGATATTATTTTTATTTTTACTATATTGATGATTCCTTTAACATTTTTTAATAATATTAGTAATAGCATTTTTACTATAACCAATTTTCAGCAAATCATTAACAAATAAATTAACATTTTTTATTTTATCATTAGAATATTGTACTTCTGGGTACAATCATTTGTAATTTTAAATACTCATTCAGAAAAACTCTGGAATAATAATAAAACCAACATATGTTTATAATGTAATAACTAATAATAATCATAATAAAGTACTTATATATATATATATATATATATATATATAAGTACTATATATATGATTATATGGTATTATAGTTATTATATATATATATATATATATATATATATATATATAATAACTATAATACCATTTTAGAGATTAATAGTTCTTTTTTTAAAAGGAAAACTATCTCTTTTCAGTCCTTTTGTTCTCTTCTTGAAATGATATATGAATGCATTGTCCTTTACTAATCAGAGCTGCCATTTATGCAGAAATATTTTTGGGAAAAGTTTGCAAAAATTTCACAAATGTAAAATAATAGGAGTTGATAGTAAATGATTTTAATGACAAGCAGTTTCTTTCATGGCACATTTGTTAAATAGAAATAAAAATCAGAGGAGCAATAAACAGAATAATAATTTTAAAATTGCTCTTTATGAAGTTTTGTTATCACAAGTTGACTGCAGAAAACTCCAATTATAGTTATTTCTTTTTAAATACAATATCAATATACTTGAAACAATTTAAAAGCAAAATATTCAAATAGATGAATAAATAAACTTGAGATAAATAGTTTGTTTTAATCTACAGACTACTTTTTCTACTGGCAAGAAAATTGGTAATTTTTTACATAAACCTAAAGATAGAATATTTTTGGAACACCAAGGAGTTTATAAAATTCCATGTTTGCAGTGCTCAAGAAGCTATGTAGGTCAGTCTAATAGATGAATAAAGGTCAGAATTAAGGGGATATAAAAATGCTTTTAATCAAAAAATTAACACATCAGTTTTTACTTCCCATTTTTAGAAATTGGTCACCAACCTGACTTTGACAATGCAAAAATGCTTGCTAATTTGGAGAGATATGACTTTAGAACCATCAGAGAGTCAATTGAAATATTAAAGATACCTACTGGTTTAAATAGGGCTGATGAAGCACAACATATTCCAGCCATATGGAAACCTCTCATTTTATCTATGTCTTCTAATATTAACTTTAAATTAATAGGTAGTAAAACTAAGGAAAATATATATTTTGATAAATCTCATATTCTGAATACTAAACTATTTCAAGCTGATTCTCGTGCTTCATATCACACTCAGTGACATTACAGTTTAAGAAGAAACAAATTTTCTTTCAAGAGTTTACCTTGACAATGGCAGATGCTAGTTCATTGAAATATCAGTATATAATAGAAAATATAAATTGATGTGTTTGTGTTTGCACTTGCATGTCTGCATTTGTATAACAAGTAATTATATATATATATATATATATATATATATATATATATATATATATATATATATATATATATATATATATATATATATATATATATATATATATATATATATATATATATATATATATATATTTTATATATATATAATTAAGCTATTATAGAGCAGTGGAATGTAAATTTTAAGACTGATTATCAGATGTACAGAAAGGTTGCAGTTGATAAAGCAATCTCACAATTAATTGGAATAGTACCATATGAAAGTATAACCTCTTAAAACCAATAAAAAGAGATTTCCAATAATGTGTGTGGTTATGGCCACAATGATTATGTATACCACATGAAATTGTATGCAGGCAAAGTATCAAATCCTAATTCTTGCCTATGCCTTGATACTAATGCAGTGGAATCATTAGTTTTGTTACATCTTGCATTGCATTATTTTCAAATCTATAGATAGCAAATTAGCTATATGCAAATAAATTATATCTCTGTGGTGGGATAATAAAGATAGCATCCCTGGTATGCAGAAAGAATATAAACATCACTGTTGTACACAAAAAAATAAAATGAAGAGATGAAACTCATTTTATCATTGATACAGACAGTAGCCTTTAATTTCTAGTTTTGGATAAACAAGAAGACAATTTCTATTCTGACAAATGCATAACCATCTTCTTGAAGTAATTTATTTTGTATCTTTTATTAGAATTAATATTTTTCTTATGGATGCCTTGACATTTATTAACTCTTGGGGTACAAGATAAAAATGAAGACTTCATATGTGACTATTTTTGTAGATTCTGAATATATAGATTATCCCAGGTAACATTTATTATACATGGTTTAAATGGGAATTTTGTGAAAAATACAAAGAAATTATCAATGAAAATGTAATTTAAACTTAATTAATGATAAATTAAAAATTATGAACAAACAATAAAGTAATAATTATTTTGGATGTTGAAATTTCTTCTATTTTCCTTATGTTTTAATGGTAATCACTATTTATCTTAGAATTGTTGTTTTCGTTAGTTTTTCTAGTTTCTTTTAATGCAAAGATTTTTGCTATAACATTACTAAAACTGAAGTTATTGTGAAAATTGAGTCTCAAGTCATTTTTTTAAATTCAATATGGTACCAGAACCATTAACTAGTTAAATTGATATTTAAGAATCATAATTGTTATTTTTAAAATTATATATTTTAAAAATCAACAACTAAAAATATAAATAAAGCTAATCATTTCATATAGCATAGAACAATTTTATGTATTAAATGTATTTTAAACATATTGGGCTCTCGATTAACTCTTCTTTAGTTTAAATATTAATTTTATTCTTTCAAGAAAATATTCAACTTAAGATAATCTTTTAAACTATTGTTAATAAATTACACTAATTGAATTATTTTACCTCATACTATGGAAACATATAATTTAAGATTTTTATTAATACAATACAGATAAAATAATTTAATTTTTATAGTTTTATGAAAAAAATCACTGCTTTTAAAACACATATCTAATCCAAAGGATTAAATATATGGTTACAACATATATTGTAGTATTTAACCCTTGCTGTGAAATTTAAAAAAAATATATGTGATTTTTAAAAGGAATTTTTTTTTCATTTTATTGTATATAGTTGCAATCAATATTAATATTTTATAGAGATCTGTTTTGGCTATTGGTTTTGCATATAAAGTTGTTTTTCATTTTAAATTGTTTATTTTTTTGAAAGTTGTTGAGATTAAATTTTATTCACAATTAAATAGATAAGTTTTTTTTTTTCAAAAAAGGATGATTAAAATAATGTAGACAGTTATTTCAGTTTTAATATTTGTCAAAGAATATTTATGTGCTGATATGTATTTAAAAGAAAAAGAGAGATATAAAATATATATTTAATAAAATTTAATAAAAATTATTTAAGTTATATTTTTATTATTTTTTGGGTTAATATTACTTAATTTTAGAAGTAGGTGAATGCAAGACATTTGAAGCAAATGCTCAAGGTGTGTGTGTGATGGCATGCAAAGCAAACCATGAAAAATTTTTAATATTGTGTGGTTTCTAAGAAATAACCATAGTAATTTCACATGTCATTAAATTTGCAGTAATGGAGATTGTTTACTCTTAACAAAAATATTTGGTACTTGATAATAATCTTTCAATTCAACTAGATCATCTTCTTTTAATTCAGTTTAAAGAAATAGCAATAATAGTAAAGTTGTCAACTATGATGGTTGGCTAGATGAAAATAGTGTGATGGGGCTTGTGAACTCCATTCCTGTTGCCTATATTACTGCCCAGTCTTGGTGGCATAATGTTAAAGTAAAACAAAAGCCTAAAATAAAATAAAAACCTATCTAACAAAAAGAAAATCTATCCTTTCTATACCTCAGCATTGAAAAGGCTACATTTTAAAGATATCTGGAGGTTGAATGTTATTGCATGGACCAATTAATAGTTTGTCAACATTTCCAAGAATTCTTAAATTTTACATCCACCTGTAATCATCTTCTAAACAAGTTTTGATACAGTAGACTTTAATCTAGAACTTTAAAATTTAACCAAGATGAACTTTCTTTAGTTATCTACTCTTCTTATATTGTCAACAAGTTTCATTTGAAAAATTTGTTAAAAATCAGATTCAAAATGAATTTTAAATTTAGGACTTTAGGTTTAAAAAACAATAAAAATATTGAAATTTTCCTTAAGCTTTGTGCCATCAAAATTTCCAATTGGTCAAGTAAGTTAAAGCTCTAAACTTTTGATTGGTCAATTACAAAATCAGCAATAAAAATATATTAATCATTTAATATATTCATTTTAGTTTCATTTGTGAAAAGCAAATTAATAATTTGTCAAATGATGACAGTGAACAAAAGTTTTTTTTCAAAAATAAATTTCTATTTATAATTATAAAAATATTCTATAGCAGAGAAACTAAAAAAGAATTTTTGTAACCTATTAGAAAATGTTGTATATGTCATTGATTTGTTTCACAATTTACATTTGTGTAAAAGTAAAAAAAATTTATGAAAATCTTAACTGTTTTTCTAAAATAATTGTATTTTCAGCATATTTTATCAAAATAATTTATAATATGTAAAACATACTAAAAATACTCTAAAACATTCATTTTCATTTTGAAAATCGAAACATAGAACTTAGAAATGTCAAAATTGTTGGCAAGCACTCCCTTTTGTTTAAAATGAGAAACAACCAATCAGTGACTTGGAAAGTCAGCCTTATCCTATTGTTCTAGCTTCAGTTTAAATATTACTGAATTTTTATTTGTAAAATAATTCTAGAGAGGGCAGCATGTTAGTTCTTTTTAAGCTTTAAAATGAGCATAAATTTACTACATTAATGTAAAAATTACAGTTTATTTAGCTGATTCAATTATAATTAAAACAGACAGTGAAAACATTAATAGTAATTTTATTATAAATTGTTGCTATGCATTTTTTCTATTAGATCTCCCAAAAGAAACATTCTTTTAAAAGAACAAAGAAAATATTTAATTTTTATTTTATTTTGTATATAATACATGCTTTGAAACATCCTACATAATAATTTTGGTGTGAACGTTTATGTTTATTAAGAGTTATATAATGTTTATTAACATTTATTATTGTTATAAATTTTCAATCTTATAAATAATTCATTCCAGGGTAAAAAAATGTTTGATATTTAATGAGTCATTAGAGATATGAGTAGTAGAATAAGGCATTGGTAAATTTACTTTGTTTGACACCTAATTTGAATAGTGACCATCTTATATTGGTATTGTTATATGCAGTAAAATATATAATTTTTATTTGCATAAGATATCATGAATTCTCTTATTACAAACTTGTTTTATTTGAGAGATGTGAATTCCTCTCATTGTATATTTATTTCATCTTTATGTAAGAGATGATAAAATTCCTTTTATAATATATTAAAAGAAAATGTACATGTATATATGTAGTAATATATTTACTTTACTTTTGCCACTTATTAAATAAGCCATTACTTGTAAATCTAAGTTAGTTTGTTTAGAAGCTTCCTTTATTATATTTTATATCATTAGATAAGTTTGATGTATTATTAAAAGAAACGTTTATCTGAAAAATATGTATAGAAACTACTTTCTAGATTAGTCATTCATTTTATTAGCAAATAGTTATAATATTTTTTTACATAATCCTTCATAAGTTATTTTTTTCAGCTTATAGACAACAGTGCTAAATATAAATAGCATCATTTCAATTTGAATTTTTTTTTCTTAAATACTTTGAAAAGCTATAGTAACTTTATAAATATAAACGCCACCTACCATAGTCTGAGTAGGAAGCAGTTTCCTGAGCTCCCAAAAGTTTTTTTTTATTAAAGATTCCCTAAGTTTATAACCATCGGAAAAAAGGCCTTGAAATCGTTTAAGGTAAGTGGTTCTTATATTTTATCTAAATGGATGTGAGTTCGGTTACTCACAATCCGAATAATAATGTAAAATTTGGTCCGTGCATAAAAGTGGCTAACTTAGATCAAATTACAAAGCAAAATCATTCTAGTTATGGGAAAATTAAAATACAAAATAAATCTAACAAAGGTTCTTGGAGTATTCTAACAAGATCCAAAAAAAAGGATCTGTTTCTTTTTCATAAAAAAATAAATAAATAAAACTATAAAATATGTTGTACAGAAAAAACCTCTTGAAGATGTTATCGAAGGTCTAATGGGAGACATTAGCAATGGAGACTTCATTGGAAGTTCGCCTAATGCAGAAATACAAACAGCCAGCTGTAGCAATCTTATTGAAGCACCAAATCCATTGAATCAAAGTCAAAATATGTCTTTTGGACAATCCTTAAATATGTCTAATATAACTAATTTAGGAAAAAATAATAAAAGTAACGAGTTGCAAGATAACGTAAATATGAACGTAACCGCAAGCCCGCACTATAACATGAACCTAGGCTCTGCACAAAACGCTGAGCACTTTGATTGTGGTAAAACAGGGCCTATTGCAGAAGAGCAAACAAATAGTCTCGATATACATTCCATGAGAAGCTCATGTAATATTAAGACTAACTATAACAAATGTCTGAAATTAATTAAAAGTTACAATTATTCAAACTCCCCCAAAATTAAAGAAATCAAAGATTTACTTACAGATAAATTAGTTCCTATCACGGCTGACGTTCCGGCGAAAGTCAGCGATGATACAGCCAACAGCTCCAACACATTTACCAAATATAAAAAAATGAATCATAAGAAGAAGAAACAACAGTTGCTTCGATTATTTAAAAAATCTAATAAAAAAACCTGCTACAAAATTAATAATAATGGTATTGATAAAAAAAAAACACACACACTGATAAAAAACCTCTAGAAATGGACACCGGAAAGTCAAATGAAATGATTAATGACTGCATCACTTTAGATTACTGCTCGCCATGCTTTGATATAACTGGCGCTGCAGTCGAAGTGACAAAACGTAGCAGCAATAGAATTAACAGTGCGAATAAAAATTCGAACGTAAAGCTTAAGTCTAAGGCTCTTAATAAATGTAATAGCGATAGCGGAGACACACAACATATCATACAATTAATAGAAAACAGTGAGAGCAATTATGAAACAGCACCTAATATTTCAAAACAAAATAAAACTAAAGTTCTATCTGATGAGGCAACCCCCATTAATAGTAATGAACTCACAATAGAAGACAGAGTTGAAATAAATATAAATCTCAATTCCGATAATGCCGATATTTTGTGCTCTGGGACTAACGTAATAGAGTCCAACGTAATTACGCCAACATTATATATCAATTACAAGACTCCCGATGAGCATAACTGTCAGGATAATGATTGTAAATCAGACAATCTCAATAAATCAGGTCATAATAGGAATAATCCGGAATCTAATCAAAAGGAAAAAGTAAATAAGAAAAAAAAACCATTCCATTTTTAATACATCAATATCTGAGAATATGTCAATTGTACACGTGAAGGCGGATGGCACTGCCAATGGCTGCAAAACCAAACTTAATAACCGGGAGTCGCACAATACACCTAAATCTAACCACAGTTTGAGTTATCAAACATCCAAAATCCTGCCCCAAAATATACTAACATACCAGCTAACTCAAAATCAACCCATTTCTGGTGAACAGAGGGTGCTATCCGATGATGCTGACTGTTTTTCTTCCACATCAGAAGACAGAACGAACATTATAAATGCATATAGGCCAAAAGCTAATAAAACTGTATATACAAATCCCCTTGCATTAAGTCTGGATGATAAGCATCCAAGCACAAAATTACTATCTAATCATAGTCAAATAGATAGTGAATCATTTCCCAGTTTAATTTTTCATAACAGCACTAGAAATAATGCAGGATGGCTTAAAGAAATATACTATCCAAATAGAAATAAAAATAATTTACAAACACAATCGTTTGAATATCCGTTAGAATCTCATTCCATAGCTGGTCATCCACCACTCAGCACTTGTCACAATAATGTCTCCCCTCCTGTCACTTCAAAACATACCTTATTGATGGGAAAACAAGATGAACTTGATCATAATTTGTTAAATCTCACACAAGCAAATAATGCAAATTTTACTAAACTACAAACTAACCCTGCTGATGAAACTAAATGTTTCACACTTCCTACGTCATATGTTAGTGCAGCTCGGACTGGAATGACACAATCTGGGTCGGTTAACCACTCTAGCAATGACCAACCCTTTCTTCCTGCAGGTCACAATACTGATCACCAAGGCAGCAATACAAATCAAAAAACTGTGGGAATGGACATTCTTGAGTTGATAGAACAGCAGTTACACTATGAAGATGATCTGGTTCAAGTGGATCCAATTGAAAGCAATATTACACTAAATCAACTTTCAGTGGAGCAAATGGATACTATTGTCTCAAATTTTAACCTGACTATTCCAAACATGCTTCTGAAATCGCTGGCTAACTATAGCAATGATAAGAGCATTATACTAGTGGTAACGGACCTAAAGTGTGCTCTGTTTAAATTTCCAATGAATGCCTTATTTGAGTTAATTAGAAGAGCAAATATTGCAAACGAAATTCATAGGATTTCTACCCATCCAAATGACCGCTATATAGCAGTCGAATTCAAGACCTGGGCTGGCAGGAATAACTTTAAAAGCAAATTTAAAGTATTGGATGATAAAATCATAGTAACTGTAGATATAAACAGATCATCCACTCTAAATGGGTCAATAAAAGATTGCATTACAGGAATAGATGAATCTTATTTACAAGAGATATTGGAACCCTTTGGCAAGGTGACAAGTTTCACCTACCTTCCAACTGACAAAACATTTAACAACATTCTCTCGAACAAAGCAACATTTAGACTTCTCCTAAAAAAGGGAATAGTGCCAACAGATATTCCAACAGTGTTGTCGGCTAGAGGCTGTCCCATGATATTATCTTTTTCAGGTGTTAGGCCACAGTGCTTCTACTGCGGACAAAGAACTCACCTGATTAAGGAGTGTTTGAATCGTATATGTACATCTTGTGGTCAAAAAAAAGGTCGCACTCACAGATGTAGGCAACAACAGACTTCACATTCAGTTCCAGAGGTACAACATGCTTCACAACAACCGAATGTACAACACTACAATATAGAACAGCAAGATGAATGCAACATAAAGTATTCAAATAAAAAAAGTATCCTAATACATGAAAGGAATCAGCCCTCCTTAATTAACAGTAATCAGGATTACAAACATAACACATCGCATAACTATTGTCACCAAAACAGTAATCAAAGGCCATTGGAGTCAAAACCAAAAGATTCACACAATTCTGGACCTAGGAGTTTGCATGAAGGCCTAGGCTTTAGCTCAGTTACAGCATCTAGTAATAGAGCTGGTGAAAAAATATAGAGGATGATCAAACCAAACAAAAAAAAAGACGGAAATACCTAAATCTAACTCCATCCAAGGTAAATATAACATCTCACCAAGTCCTGGTGATACACTGATAGCTGTGGCTAATGAAAATATCAATCCTTGCCAAACACCGGTAGATTCTGCCGCTTCCTGGTCTGCAGATGAGATGGAGAGATTCATCACTCCTAGCACCAGTCATAAAAGAAAACCATGGGTTGTATCTAGTCCTAGCTCAGGAGAAGAAGAGATGGCATTCCCAGTGAGGCAAAAGTCTAAACCCACAATATCAAATGCAACGAACAATAAACATAAAGGAGCCACAGAAAAGAAACGCAAGATTAATCTTCCATCTGATTTGTTAACTGGTTATCCTACCAATGGTTTGCCTGTGGACCTCCCCGCTTCAGATTTAAACATCCCTCCAAACATTTGCAAGGAAATTAATAAAAAAAAAGTCTGCTGATGCTTCATTGAAACCGCCTGTGGTGGAACCTAGCAGGCCACCTTGCAATGGATAACAATAAATGTTTAATCTCTGCTGTCAATGTCCGAGGTATTAATTCCCTCGGTCGTGCCATCAGGCATTTCTTTAGGCAAAACTCACCACATATGTTGTTCATAGGTGAAACAAAATGTCACCTAAACTCAAACTACTTCATAAAATCAGAACTTAGTAAAATAGGATTCACCCATTTATCTACAGGTCTTGCAGCTAGGGGAGGAGTTGGGGTAATAATAAATAATCTTCTGGCTCCAACCTCCTTCAGAACAATTTATTTAGATCAGAACCTAATTGCCATGGAGTTTACCTTCTCCTTGAATACTTTCAATGTGATTTATGTATACAGCGCCAATGTTCATGCAACACTGCTGAAAATAGTCCACACAATTAACCTAATTACTAATAATAATAATGCACCTACCATTCTGCTCGGTGACTTTAACATCTCCTATGAATCCTTCACAAAGAAATATTTACCCCTACTCAACAAAGTATTTCTCAACGGGAGGGGATTCTTTCCACCTGATGCATTTTCATTCTATACAAAAAATAGTCACACACTCATTGATCTAATGTTCTACTCGGCCGAATTGCACTATGGGATAAAGGCTAGACTGCAACCGACAGCTTTTTCGGATCATTTTGCGATCATGGCATCCATAGATCTAAACAACTTTCAACAAATTAAAGTCAACCGGAGTCTCAGAATGTTCACTAAAACCAACGCCACTGAGACATTCTTCTCAGAGGCCTACATACTTTTTCACAAGGTGAACCTCATAAACCTACACCCGGTCGAGGCCTGGACTACATTTATAGGCATTATTCAGTCGCTGATTACTCAATACATCTTCAAGCTTAAGGGAACAACCACACTGATGAGTGAATTGGACAGCCTGAATTGGAAAATTAAAAACTTCAATGGTCAGGATCACAACATTGAATACTTACTTGAGCTTAAAGCTTCATACAGATCAAAAAAATCAGCAGTAGCAGAGATAATAGCTACAAAAAATGCAAAGAATTACCTGCCAGCTCAACATTGCTGGACCCGGGCTATCTCAGGTGGGCTCTGGGGGCCAGAAAGAAACAGGAGGTTCCTACTTCATTGCTCATAAATGGTGGCAGCCTTACTGGTGCAAATATGATTTTACACATAGAGAACCACTTTCAAAACCTTATCTTAGGTCACCGCACAAACCCTGCCTTGGAGTAGGTGGGCACAACCGGAGAAGCAGATTATGGTATTACACTCCAAGACATCACCAGTAGGTTGCAGGGTCTCCCAGACTGTTCATCCTGGGATTCATGCTATCCCGAAGTTTGTGTTCACTCACTTAATTTTTTTTACTGCGAGGATTATATTAAACATGTTAACCTACCTCGCCATTCAAAGGAGAGTAATTCCTAACCTATATCCAATATCCAATTGCCATGGTTCCATTCATTAAAAAGAACTGGGATCCTACCTCTCTTAGCAGTAACAGACCAATATCGATGACACCAATTTTGTTCAAAGTCATGGAGGGTATAATAAAAGAAAAAATTCAGAATGTCATTCTACAGGATATATCGGCTTCTCAATATGCAAGGAAGGGATCATCGGCGCTGACTGCAATTGGTGAAGTGAAAATTCTGCTTGATCACATTAGATCTAACAGAAAATCCTGGCCTGTGGCAGTCCAGCTGGATGTGTCCAATGCTTTTGATACAGTAGATGTCAACATTCTTCTTGAATTGCTATCTCAGTTGGACATATCAAAACAGATAATTCAGATATTGGACAATCTCCTGAATAATAGGCATATTCATATTTCCATAAATGGACATTACTCAGATGGATTTGGCCCTTCAAGATCCATACCACAAGGATCACCATTGAGTGGTCTATTGTTCATAAAGTACATCGACCCTCTGATTAAAAAGCTAGATCAGCTTCCAGGTATATATGTGCCCCGGCTTAAAAAAAACATCAAGGTTTTTGCATACATGGATGACATGCTTGTGATTCTTCCATCCCGTAAATATCTGAAGACAATTCATTCCATAATTACCAATTATACTAAAGATTATAAATTATCCATCAATCCTCACAAGTCATCATCCTGGTGCATCAACACTGGTAGGAAAATACTATCCAATTTTTTAGTGGAACCTCAGTGTTTTCTGGGGTTTCCTATCTTCAAGTCACAGACTGCTATGTCTGTCTGCCTACAAAAATCCATCATAAGCAATGCTACTAAGGTGGTTCAGTCGCTGTCAAGGACATACCTGTCCCTACAAGGGAAAATTGCTCTTATTAATATGAAGATTATGGCGAGCATAAATTACTACCTGCCAATAATGACAATTACAAAAATCATTCACCTTACAGATTCAGAGGCTCTGTGGTCAGCTCTTATGGAGAGGTTGGACCACTGCAATTAGCATCCGCAGACTTCAATTTCACAGGAAACAGAACGGTATGGGTCTCCATTCAATACAGACAATCAATTTCCAAAGAGGGCATTCACTTTTAGTAAACCTGGGGAAAAATATCCTCTATCAAATATTATAGAGACTGTAATGCCTACTGACAGACCTCCCCCCAGTAAACACACATGGCTTGACACCATTATTAAACAACAATATCTATACATCGGGCACTCAACAGAGTTTAATAATAAAATCAACATCTGGCAGGCACATTGCCTGCTGAATCCTGTTAATACAGTTATTTATGCTCACCTAGGGTGCAGCAATCATAAAATCACCTCAATATTTAAATATCTGCTACTGGAGCCCAAACTTTTGGATTATCTGATCAAGTTGAATATGGATTCCATGCCAACTAATACATTCTTATACTACAAGCGGTTTCTAAATAAAATAGACCCTATTTGTCATGCGTGTTCTAAAGGAGAGGAGTCCTTTAATCATCTGTTAAATATATGTCCAGGCTATAACAGTATTCGAAGAATTATCTCTCAACACTGCATTATAGCAGTGGATAAAATCCTGGACATCAGGGGTTGTCTCTTCTCTGGAGACTTTACAGTAATCAGGTTATCAATCTTCCTGACATATGCTTTTTGGTACACAAGGTGCAGGACAAAGTTCACACAACCAACACCGGATCCCAATGCTATATTTTGCGATAAGCTCAAAGCTCTTCAAGACAAGGATAAGATACTATCCTCTAGATTTTTGTTTAATAATACATGGAGCCTACTAGTATGGCCCACAGACTCTACATGAATTTTGGACCTGATATATCCACATTGTAGTGTATCGTAGAAGAAGTAGTCTGTGTTGCAACACGTCGGATTCTACTAGAGGGGCATTGATTTCACACTACATGTATCCCAGCTGATAAGTTAGCATTATTGGGTCATTCTCTGCACTGGAAGGGGTGGGCAATACCAACTAAATAGTACGTATTTGCTCATATTATAACCTGCTAGTGCGGAGAATGGCTTTTGCATACTTTTTCCAGACCAACGCCAGCAATGGATGAGCCAACATTAACAAAGTGTTTTTATTATACATCTGTACAATTTTTTAATGTCAATAAATATATTTTTAAAAATAACTTTATAAATATGTTTGTTATTAATGATAATGTGAAATCACTTAAATGTCAATAAAACGTATATATTTTTAATTAAATTTGGTTATATTATATTTTCTTTATAATATTGACACTTATCATTGATTTATGCTCACATTTATTCGATTCACTATGACATTTTGATATGCACCCTGATATATTAAATGCACATACAGTAATATTTTCTTTTGCCTAGCTATATTAAATACTCTTAGATATTATAGCATTGTAATATGAAAAAGAAAAGGATAATGTTTACATTAAAAGAAACTTTAAGATTATATGTTTACTTAATCAAAATAAGAGTCATAGATCACATGATCCAATTCTCTCAAGCTTGTGACATATAAACAATGAGCATTATCACTGAGGAGTGCCAAAGCATGAAACCATGGTCAGAGGTTAGGGGGAGGGGTTCCTGACAGAGATATTTTAAATGGTTTCTCTGTCTAAGCATTTATCATAAAGCTTTTTGAGAAATTGCCAATGCTCATTAATTATATGTTTACTTATTTTATATATATTTCGAGATCAATAAAATGCTCTTTGATTTTGATGTATATTTCTTTGAAATATGCACATATGTAATAGAAAAGTCTTAGGTGCAAATACGTTTTATCTTTTGTAAGTTTTGCTAGTCAGAAGTGAGAAATTTATTATTATTGATCAATTATATTTAGTTACACTTTTTGGATTCATTATTTCCTAGGGAACATTAAATAAAAAAGCCAACTTCACTTTTCCATTATCTTTATATGTATGGTACAGCTTTTTTTAAATAGATATTTCATCAATATTAAATATATTTACTGTTAGAATATATATATATATATATATATATATATATATATATATATATACATTAAGAAAAATAGCCTCATCATTTATTTCAAAAAGCAACTTTCTTTAACATCAAAGAAAGTATTCATGAGATTAATGGTCTGGAGTCAAGAAAATTAAAAAGAAGATTGAATGAACTTTTAATGACAAATGTTCTTGAATCTGAGGCCAACAATATCATGACGACTTTCTTTGATGTTAGAATAATTGATTTTTAAAATGAATGATGGGGAGACGGTTTTATTTTTTACATATAAGTTGTTTTTTTAATCAGAATGAAATAACATTCTTTATGCATGTACTGTAATGCTATTTTAATACCTCAATGATGTTTTGTTGAGTATGAAGGATACTCAAATCAAAGCACATGACAAAGACTTTGAAAAAATAAGAGTGGCTGTCATATCTTTGTCCCTAAATTCACTTAATAGGCCAATCTGAAGTGTCTTGGAATGAGAGCATGAAGGTCTTCCAATAATCATTTTACATCCTTTAACTTTAGTCTATCTATTAAAAATTGTAAAATCTTTTGATTACAGCCTCTTATTATGAAATACTAAAACCTATATAACCCTGTTTAATTTACTTGTGCAGTATTCATAATAATTTTAATCAGAAGGCAATTACAGCCTATACAAATACACTGTAATTGTTGAATTTTACTTGTAAAAATATATTTGTTAATGGATAAAACCATGGTCAGTCATGGAAGAATTGTAGTACAATTGTGTTTTTTTGGCCTATTATTACAATATATATATATATATATATATATATTATATATATATATATATATATATATATATATATATATATATTATAATTGAAATAATAAATTTAACGGTTTACAAACTATTATACACAATCCTTAAATCCACAGAAGTACTTTCGGTTAATTTCTTGAATCTACGTCAACTGCCATTAAATTTAAAAAACAAAGCAGAAGCAATCATCATCAATTCAAATTCCATGAATCTCATATTCTAATGGTAGCAGCTTGCCTATTTATTAACTACATTTTATTCCTATTTATAAAAAAATGCCTCTTTAACTTTTTTTTATTATGGTTTCTCTCTTCATGAAGAATTTTCAAATTTTCAAAATCAAATTTAAATTTATATTTAGACTGTTTTCTCATGATCAAAGAAAACTGAAAGAGACATTAAATCACCATTATTTTTTTTTACTTTTTACATGCTTATATAACAATTCATGCTCCCTCAATCTCTTCTCAATACTGCACCTAGATTCACCTATATATGATAGCATACAATCACAAAAAATTTAATATATAACATTACTTTTCTGCTTAACAGGTATGACATCCTTAGAATTATTGATTAATTTATTAATATTGTTTGGAATGTAGAATGAAACGTTAAATGCGTTCTTATATCATCATCAACAACCATTATAAATCCACTGCAGGATGAAGGTCTCTCCAAGTTTAATCCATCTTCTCCGATCTTTAGCTTCTCTTTTCCACAACACCCCTGCACATTTTCTTATTTCATCCATCCATCTCACATGTGGTCTCTTTCTGGGTCTTTTACAATCTCTTGGAATCCAGTTTAAAATTTCAATTGTCCATCTATTATCATTTCTTCTAGCAAGATGTCCAGCCCAACTCCATTTTGATCTTTTAATTTTTTCAATAAGGTCAGTAACACCTGTTTGTTGTCTTACCCATACATTGCATTTTCGATCTCTTCTTGTTACTCCCAACATACATCTCTCCATACTCCTTTAAGTAGTCTGAAGTCTCTGTATTGCTCTTTTATTAAGTGTCCAAGTCTCAGATCCATAAGTAAGAACTGGTAAAACACATTTGTTAAAAACCATTCTCTTCAAACACATAGTCATATTTCCTTTTAGTATCAAGTTATTTCTACCAAAAGCACTCCAACCAAGTTTAATTCTATGATTAATTTCCTCCATTATGTTTCCATCTGTATTAATAATCTGACCTAGGTATTTGTAACTGTTAACTTCTTCTAATTCTTCATAATCAATCTTTATTTTCATATTTTGAGCAAATCGATTAAACATTACTTTAGTCTTTTTAACATTTATCTTTAGTCCTACTTTTCTACTTTCATCTGCTAACTCCTGCAACATTTCCTGCAGTTCTGAAGCATTATTTGCAAAAACAACTACATCATCTGCAAAATCATAATGACTTAAATACTCTCCTTCATTCCTTTAGTTTCCCATTTTAATCCACAAAATACTTCTTGCAGCACTGCTGTAAAAAGTTTTGGAGATATGGAGTCACCTTGCCTTACACCTTTCTCAATGTTGATTTTTCAGTATCATTATGTAATCTAATTGTTGCTGTTGCATTTTTATAAATATTCTTTAAAATATGACAATATCCTGGATCTATACCTTGATGATCCAATGCTTTAATCACTGAAGAAATGTGTATAGAATCTAATGCCTTTTCATAATCTACAAATCCAAAACATAATGACAACTCATATTCATTTGTCCTTTCTATGACTTCTCTCAATACCTGGATATGATCTATTGTACTAAAACCACTTTTAAATCCAGCTTGTTCTCTTGGTTGGTGGAAATCCAAAGTTCTCTGTAGACGAGTTGTAATTATCTTGGTAAAAATTTTATATAAAACTTATAAAAGGCTGACAGGTCTGTAATTTCTAATATCTTCTTTATCACCTTTTTTAAATATTAATATTATTACTGCATTCTTCCAATCTTCCGGTACATCTTTATCATATATATATATATATATATATATATATATATATGATATATATATATATATATATATATATATATATATATATATATATATCATTAAAATATTTCACTTGGGGATTTGAAATAAATGGAAGAGATAACAATTGTTTACTATTAATCTTCATTTCCTTTAAATCATTATATATTTTTTTTTACAATTGACATAAAGTATTGTTTATTTGTTCAATTTTATAACCAACATGAAGCAATTCTTTGGAAAATATCTCAATATTTTTCAGTTTATCACTTTGGTAACTACATAATTTTTCATTCCAAAACAAAAAAAATATCTAAAACTTGCCATCTTATGCATCATTGGTACTTTTGATTTACAATTTATATATCCTCTTTTTTGCAATGGCTTAATTATTAATTTATAATTTAATATACTGTTATCTCTTGTGATCATTAAATCTAAATAGTTAATCTTATTGTCCTGTTCTTTTTCAATAGTCCATTTCAAGCCATTCAACTTACTTAATTCCTCTAAAAGCAACTCTATAGTATTAGTATTTCCACAAACAAAAACATCATCCACATATCTTTTGTAAATTTTAATATTTCCAAAAGCACACATATTTAAAATACTACTCTCATATATAGATAAAACAAAATTGCAAACTTGTGCAACTACAGGCAGACCCATTCATTCATTCATATATTAGACTTCTAATTATATTGGTAAGCTTTTACAAGATTTTTTAGGATTTGGGGAAAATAATATTTTTTCATTGTTTGACTTTGTAAATAGTATTAAAAAATTGATTATTGATGAGAATGATGTTATTGCTTCATTGGATGTTACAGAAATATATTGATCTATTGATAGAATGAATTCCATAAAAATAATTGAACATACATTAAAAAGTAAAAGTATTTGTAAATATATGATAAAGTTTATTGTTGATTCTTTAAAAAATTTTAATGATAACATTGTTGCATCTTTTGAAGGTCAATATTATAAAATGTCTAAAGGTTGTGCTATGGGTCTGCCTGTATTTGCACAAGTTTGCAATTTTGTTTTATCTACATATGAGAGTAGTATTTTAAATATGTGTACTTTTGGAGACATTAAAATTTACAAAGGTTATTTGGATGATGACTATGTTTTTTTGGAAATACTAATACTATAAATTTGCTTTTAGAGAAATTAAATAAGTTGAATGGATTGAAATGGACTATTGAAAAGGAACAGGATAAAAATATTAAATATTTAGATTTGATTATTACAAGAGTTAACAGTATATTAAATTATAAGTTAATAATTAAGCCATTGCAAAAAATAGGATATATAAATTGTAAACCAAAAGTACCAATGTTGCATAAGATGGCAAATTTTAGATCTTTTTTGTTTCAGAATAAAAAATTATGTTGTTACCAAAGTGATAAACTGAAAAATATTGAGATATTTGCCAAAGAATTGCTTGATATTGGTTACAAAATGAAAAAAAAATAAACAATACTTTATGACAATTTAAAAAAAAGTATAATGATTTAAAGAAAATGAAGATTTATAGTGAACAATGGATATCTATTCCATTTATTTCATATCCCCAAATGAAATTTTTTAAGAATATATATATAAGAATGCGTTTAATGTTTCATTCTATATTTCAAACAATATTAATAAATTAGTCAATAATTCTAAGGAAGTCATACCTGACAAGCAGAAAAGTAATGTCATATATCAAATTTTTTGATGTTGTATGCTATCACATATAGGTAAATCTAGATGCAGTATTAAGAAGAGATTGAGGGAGCATTAATTGTTATATAAGTGTGTAAAAAGTAAAAAAAAATAATGGTGATTTAATCTCTCCTTCAGTTTTCTTTGATCATGAAACATGTAAATATAAATTTAAATTTGATTTTGAAAATGTGAAAATTCTTCATGAAGAGAGAAACCATAGTAAAAGAAGAATTAAAGAGGCAATTTTTATAAACATGAATAAAATGCAGTTAATAAATAGGCAAGCTGCTAACATTAAAATACGAGATTCATGGAATTTGAATTGATGATGTTTGCTACCACTTTGTTTTTGAATTTAATGGCTGTTGAGAAAGGTTCAAGTAATTAACCAAAAGTACTTCTATGGATTTAAGGATTGTGCATAATAGTTTGTAAACTGTTACATTTATTATTTCAATTATAATTACAATTTTGTTTTAATTAACAGTCATTATATATATATTGCACCCTTTTCTATAGGGCAGTAATAGTTTATAACAGTCAATTACTAAAAAATTTTAAATTTAGAATATGTTCTTTTAATATGGTAATTGTATTAAGTCAATTATATCTTTAAAGTACAATTTGAGGCTAAAGCAAATACGTAGTATATAAAATTATAGCGAATTATTTAAAAATAGTTATGTAAAGCTTTAAATATTGCTTCATATGGTTGTAAAAGCAGGCCATAATAAATAACACAGCTATAAATATTAAAAGTATATTTAAAAATTCGATTTTAATAGTTTAAAACGTATAATTTAATAAATGCTACATTTAAATTTGTAATCATATTTAATAATCAAAATTAATATAGTATATTTTTAAAATAAACTGTATGATGGTGAAAATTGTATTTAATTCTATATTTTCTAAATTATTCTTCCAAATTTTTTATAATTATTTTATATAATATAATAAGTGTATCAATTTTATAAATCTAGGCAGAGAAATAGATTAAAAATCATCTGTTAAAGTTATTAATCATGTGACTTGTATACTATATACTTTCACACACTGCTTGTTTGAATTAATAATAAAGTTTAAAATATTTTGAAATAGCATTATAGAATTGGATGTAATTATTACCTATCATAAAAGCAAATAATAATAAATATTAAGTTAACTATCATATGTAATGTTTTAAATAATGTAATAAAGACGAATACATTCATAATATAAAAATTAAATGTTTTATTTAAATAAAAATAGATAAATTGAATATTAAAAAATGGAATAGGTTATTAAAATTATTTTAAAAGTTATTTTAAATGTTTAAATAGTTTTAATAAAATAATAATTTATCTAAAAGTGATATTTTAAATAATATTTTTTAAATTTTATTACGTCAAAGTTTCTAATTTTGAAATTCAATTCTACTTGAAATTGAATATATGTAAATTTGTTCTCAAGCTAAAGTAAGAATTAACCAATAGAAATAGGTATTCTTACAGACTATAAATATGAATTGCACAGGGGTATAGGGGGAGATTAATAATGTATTGAAACCGGAGAAAGGTAAAGTATAACTATCAAAGAGATAGTATTTATTTTTAAAATTTTTATTTTAGTCAATTTTTTTAGTACTTTCTTATCGTTTATTTTGCAAAAACTAATTGATAATTTTAAAGTGTTTTGCAAAAGAAAGTTTTAGAAAAAAAATTATATTTTTAGAAACTTTGTGGAGATGATTTTCTAATTTTTTAAAGTACTTAGCAGTCGTATTTTATCTAAAAGTTTAACATGAACTACGCAATAAAAAATGGATATACTGTGGAATAAAATGGATAGAAATTGTAATACTGTAAAAAATGTTTGAAATATTTATTGATACAGTTTTATTAATATTTAACCAAAGAATTGTTTTGGTACATTAAAAAAACCACAGCTCGGACATTATACGGAGTCTAAAAAAAAAAAAAAACATGTTTTGAAACGTATTATTTATAGGCTGATCCAAGATTTATTTTTTTAAAAGTAGTAATAAGAAATATATATCTTATGAATCGTTTATATAATATAATATTCAAAGGAGAAAAATGTTATATGCTTTCTGAAGGTAATATTTTTTTTATTTTAAAGTGATATATAAAAATAGCAAATAAAAGTTTAAATGTATCAAGAAGGAAACATATATAAAAAAGTGAACACATAGTTGAATAAAAGATGGATCCATGGAAATACAAATAGTACTTAAAGTTTATCGAATATTTTAAAGTTAAATTAGATGGATTGATGCATCGGATATGCAGAGAATATTGGTAGAGAAGACTAAGAAGCTTCACGGGATTAATTAATATTATGATTTAATAATTATCGTCTTAAATATTAAAACCAAGGATTATTTTCTAAATTTTATTAAATGGATTAATAATTATTTTTATTTTAAACTTTAATGCGTGGAGGAGAACATTTTTAAAAACTCTAGAGAAAATAATAAGCATTTTAGACTTATCAGGAACTATCGTCAAGAAAATATGTAACTATAGTTTTGATTCTTTTTATTTTGTTAACCTAGTTTAAATCTAATTTTTTTATATAAGATTAGGAAAAACATAAAAACATTAATTTATTAATATTAAGATTTTATAATACAACAATCTAATAATTTAGCTAAAAATATTTTAATATAAAGTGTATGGGTATGAATTTTTTTTATATCTGCAAAGCTCAAGTGGATAAAGAAAAGCCTACTGAACACGATGACTAGATAAAGGTTATTGGTAATAATAATAACTATTGATAATTTATAGTGTATATATTTTTTTGTTTTCTTTAGATCATCCATAAATTGGAAGAATGAAGTGTAAAAGTTTTTTTATTATATGTACCGCATTTCATACAACATTTTAAAAAATATTATGAGATAGGATTGATTTGAAAATATGCATACGATGATTTTTTTTTTTTATTAGTGATATAATCCAAAATAACAAATAATTATGTGATTCTTTTAAAATTTTCACGTTATAGGATATTCAAATATTTTCTAAGTAGATTGTATATGATTAAACATACAGAGCAATGAAGTAAGCAACTTTTCTTATGGAATCGTAAGATTGTTTAACTAATAATGAATTTTATTTATTGTTTTGTAAATGCAGATAGTTATTTATCCATGTAAGATGTGGAAAATCTTGAGAAATAATGTTGAAATAATGTTGGAAGTACTTAGTGAACAGGAAACCAAGATGATGTATTTTGAAAATAAGATATGATAAGGAATGGGAATAATATTTAGTCTTTATGTGGTTATCAGCATAGTTAACAAAGCACTATGACTGATACACATTTTATTTGGACAGTGTTTATATTTCTTTAAATATTTGATGTTCTAATAAAGCTGAAGAAATAGCTTTAACATCGTCCCTGTACTAGAGGATATTAGGCAGGTAAATGTCATACCTCTTTGCACTGTACCATGATTTTGAGATATGTTAAGAGTAATACTCTAGCTTTCTTCCTTAATCCTATGCATCTGTTTTTGCTATCTTTATTTCATGTAACTGCATCGTTTAGTAAGATATTTTAAAAGAAATGATAAATAATTTAGAACTAAGGTTGTGCTATCGTTTTTTGTATAAGATTAGTTTATTTGCTTATAAGGAGCAGAATATTATAACTTAAAATTGAAGATCCAAAGTATCCCAAGGAAAGAAAAGAATCATAGAATATATTTTGAATTTATTTCGGAAATGAAATATAAACTTTTTTAAAATAAGGTATCTAAACAAAGATATTTTCTTTAAAGTGATAATAATTTTAAATGCTTTAGTATTATTTTTTTAAAGAGAAAATAAGTATCGCATATTTTTAAAATACAATAGTACAGAGTAAATTATGTAAACAATATGCATAGTATATTTTTGTTTATTGATTAACAGAAATATATTGATGATTACACTTATATCATACTAAAGTAAGGTTTAAAGAAGAATATATTATGATTAGTAAACATTGTGTGATAAATACTAAAGTCTAGTACTTAATTTTGGATAATATTTTGTGTAACATCTTTGACTTTGCAAGATGAACATTTTTTTTAATATTTTGAGAAGTCCATACTCATTATAAAATTTTGTTTTCTATGGAATGTTTTCTAAGTATGAATTTTTTAAAATAAGATAGTTTAATAATATTAAGGATAAAATGCTGTTGCTAATAAAGTAGATAAATATATTTGTAATAAGTTAACCATAATGAGAAACCAAATAGTAACATTTTTTTTTAAATTTTGTCCTAAATCTAAATAAAATATAATTGAAATATAAATTATTTTTTTATAACCCAGTAGATCAAACTGTAAAGTAAAAAAGTTAAGAATATCCACTGTAAATAGTGTAAATAAATTGTTTATTTATTTATTGTTAGTAATAAACTTTGTTAAATTTTGTTATTTCAAAAATTTTGTGTCAGAGTTATTTATTTCTCCACATCGCTGCATGAAATCACGATATATGCATAATAATTGAAACAAATATATAATTTTGCACAAAAGATAAATAAAGAATTATTTTAAGAATTTTAAATATTTTATCGGTATTCATTATAATTAAATAATCATAATCTTACATTATTTTATTGGTCATAAATCAGTTATCACAATATTATGTTAAATTATATGCTATCAGTTGCCACACATAATTTGTTTGTCAGATTATTAAAATGATACCCCATATTTATTTATTATATTCATGAAGATAAAAGATTATATAAAATTATTTTATTATTTTATTATGGTAATAAAATTATAGTAAAAGAAAAGATATACAGAATTAGTTAAACAATGAATAATATTATTACTGTTATTTATTATTATTAGTTTCAGTGTAGTAGATTATGACATAAAATCCCTGCTCATATTTTACTACCGTAATTTTATTAACTTGGAATAAACTTTATGAACCTGAGATTATTTTATTTGAGCTAGATTATTATTAAATAGAAGATTAAGATTTAATTATTAGTTTAATCTTAGTGAGTAGAAGTTATTATAAAGTCATAAGAATACTATGAGTTTGTTATTTGAAATAGTAATAAAGGGGGGATAGTGTTCTTATGCCATTGAGGTAGTATCCTGTGGGATATTGGCTCAATGTAATCTATCTTGTCACCTGTATTTTCACTTCAAGTCTCATGAAAATATTAAATATTTATTTAATTTATTTTTATAAACTGAACCTTGTTCGTATTTTAAATACTATTCTGAAGTGAAGATGCATGAGGGTGAGGTAAGATTATGGCCCCCAACATGGTTAGCATGATGTGTAGTGGAGCTACACATAGGTTAGGTTAGAATATATAGCTTGTGATGGGAGATTACTTATAAAATAATTATATTGATGTATGTTATAGTATATTGTATATTTAAAAATATATCAAAATTATTATTTATTTTCAGTAATGGTGGTAAAAAAATGATGCAATCCTGTCAAATGTTCTCCAATGTAATTAAAGTAATTAGCATTAAACCCATTAGCAAAGTTAAAAATATTATAATTTTTAGAAATATAATGTAGTATCCATTAGTGGAAAAAATTGTCTATTTTAATTTGGTTTTAAAATCTAAGATTAGATTTTAAAATAATCTTTTGAGGAATGTTCAGCCAGATTGTATTGTTTTCTGACTTATTAAAACAAAAGCATGCATCCAGTCTACAAATTCCAGATGATCATGGTATGCAAATTGCCTCAGGATCTATAACTAAAAGCATTCCATAACAAATTTAACAAACATATAAATAGGGCTAAATTCAAATACAGGAAAAAAATCTATTTTTAAAGAGCAATGGCCAACTTACTCATCACCAGTTGAATTTTCAACTCAATGTGTTGTGAGTAGAAGAAAAAATACACCTTTCTTGGCTGTTGCAATGCCATCTTTTGAAAGATATCACCCTGGACCTGTCTTCCCATGAACTATATTAATGTATTTGAAAGCTAAATAATGGAAATGCTACTTGCCTGACAAATAATAATTATAAACTGGATCTAGTCTACAAAACCTTATAAATGCTGCAATTAATTGAGGCCCACTATTGATGATTAAGGTAATAAGTTCACACCACTGCCTAAGACTTATAAACCTTTTTCAGTTTAACAATTTAAACCTTATTCTAAATGTTTCATTTAATAAATTCTTTAATGTAATATAATGTAATTTTAGCTGATCTTGAAATCAGAAATCAAATGTTAATTAAAATGATTTGTAGTTTCTTACCTGATTTTAATATGTACTTGACTCTCTATATAAACTCTTTAATATAATGTCCCTTCTAGAATTAAGCTTCAATAATATAATCTTATTTTCTTAATCTATTTTGGTGCAGCAACGATATTTTAGGATAATTCTTATTATTTTATATTTAGTATTTTTAAATTAATATGCCAATAACTTCGTAAACTTGCAAGCAAGTTCACTTTTTCTCTCTTACCCCCCCCCTCTTTTCATATGGAGATTAATTAATTACTAGTTATAAACATATTTTGTTATTTTCCTTACTGCTGACACTTGCCAGTTAGGGAGAAAACTAGTTAATTATATTTAAATGTGATAATCAAATAGTAGAGCAGAAATCTGCCTTTCTAATTAAATAATTCTAAGAAATGTTTTTCCTCATTTAAAAATAATAGCACTAGTTTTAAAATCATAAAATGTGTTTATTTAAAATTAAATATTTTATTCTATGAAATAAATTTCAATAACCACCACCTAACATTATATATGATTAATTGTAGTATGTTCTAAAAGCACTTTTAATCAAATATTCGTCTTTTGTTTTAACATTTGTAGGAAGTTTATATATAAGTTAATGTAACAAGGAAAGGGGATTTTCAAGTCAAGGTTGATTAATATTTTTATCATTTTAGTTAAGTTATCCAACACTGTCATACCGTCATGTCGGATATTCCAAATAGATAGGCATTATTTAAGTAATTTTCTTAAAAGTTTTATATATTTTGTTCTAAGCATTGCATGTATACAGGCTCTTTTTTTTACTTTTATATATTTGTGCTTCATTCCCTCAGATGTATGAGAAAGCTAAACCCTGTTTCATCATATCCTGGTCTGAGAACAAGGCTATGAACTCCCCTTGGGACCTTCTTCATCATGTGAGGTAGCTCTGCATGGGATTGCTTCAGGATAGCTGGCCCATAGCATCTCCCACTGGATTAATCTTTGTTCAGTGAGCCCATTCTACTAAAGATGCAGAAAGAAATCAGTCACTATATCTTCAATGTAAAATATGAAGCACCTTTAGGATCCAAGACTGGATCACAGATAAATATGCCATTATGCTCACACCACTCTTTATTTTAATTTTAAATACAAATGTATAAATATCCATCAGCCAAAATGTTATGGCCTTATTAAATAGATTTCTTTATCAGTTATTAATATTCTCATAAGTGTGACATTCTGTGATACAGTTTATTGTTTTAAAATAAACTCTCCCACACACATTTCTTGCTCAGCATAAGCTGATATTAATTGTTCCAGTTATTAATGTTAGTAATAATTACGTAAATTTATAATAAAACTAAATAATACCTGCTAGTTAAATTCACTCAAGTGCTACCATTTCTCATTAGGGTGGATCAAAGAATTGTAAATCTATATATATTATAGTGCTATTCAAATCATATTTCTATAATGTAGCCAGTCAATTATTGGCATATAAATCAGCCTGCACTAAAATAACACACCAATGAATATGTCTATGATTTCTTAAATTGTATAAAATAAAGTTTTCTGTTCATAAATAAAATATAAAGAGGCTAATGATAATCAATGGGAGAACTATTGCACTCAACTTATTAATATGTTGTTTAATTATGTTATTAAAGTAGAAATATATATAACTAAATTTTTGAAATTGTTGTTTTCTTTGTTTAATAAATATTATATCTTGATTAAATAAACTATTCTCACTATGACTAAGTGATGACATCCCGCTACTATTATATGTAAATAACATGACAAGTCATGATCTTTTATATATGTTAATACTTGTGATTATTATTATAATAAGAGTTTCATCATAGTGTCCATTTCCAAATAGAGTCTATTTGCTTCTTTGTTTTGTGATGCTGGCCAAGAAAGATAAAAATAGATCAGGTATCATCAGGATTGCTCAAAAGGTGGTACATCTGGAAAATAATTAAATAAGGCAAAGTTCATTAGTGTTTCTGACCTGTGTATCTCACACATGATTGGACTTGAGGTACTTTTGCCTAGATTCTAGATATTGTTATATGATCATACAAAGCCAACCGGTACAATATATGTATAGAAATAATGAATTCCATGTCAATGTATTGTACATCATTATACAAGACTTAGACTCAGTAAACATGGTAATGATCTAATGTCAAACAAGACACTAGGTAACTAAATGTGAAAGATGAAAGCACAATTCTACTATGTAATTTTATTTTACATACAATCAATATAATATACACAACAATAGAATTCGCACAGTGATGGAAAATACAACAAAATGCAAGTTGGTAAACAAGGGAAAACAGTCCAATATAAAAACCAACCCATTTCATTTCTATTGTCTTTTTACTATTTTCAAAATAATAGAAAAGCTGTATAACAATAACATTTGAAAATTGAATGTTTGAATCTAAGAAAATATGAACAGCATATTTGAACACCCCAAATTATTTATTTGATCATTGTAATACAAAATTGAAAGAAATTATAGCTGATATTTAAACAAAAGGAATTCAAATAGATATGTGCAGTTGGATAAAATAATTTTACTGATTTAAATAGACATTTAAAATAAAAGGACTGTGCTATTCTTTGAATATGGATAAAATAACAAAGTAGAAAATCATCAGTATAGTTATATAGAAATGATAAAATAATTAAGTACTATAGTGAATTAAAAAAAATTAAATCTTTTATGAACTGCAAAACAATGTACTTTGGCTAATTTCACATTATCATAGGACTAAAGTGTTATCAGTTCTGACCATAGGAAGCATGATGATTTAATATTTAATTGTATAACACCTGCTGAACCATCAAATGCCCTGTCTTAAATGTCCAGATGGATACAGATTGAAAACAACAACAGAAGATGGAAATAACATCATTCCCAAATATGTTGTCAAAGAGTCCATGTGAGTAAAGCATGACTCGCCACAGAAGGATAACCAGAACAGCAATGAACTATATCTACCAGAGACATTAGATGCTTAATTCATGAACATTATGCAAGATAATTTAAAGAAAGACTTAATTTGTTATGTAATCTTTTTTTTTTTAATTTTACATATACATTTGTAGAATTCTGTATTTATATTTTCTTTTTATTTATTTCTCTTTTCTGCTTGGAAACCTAAATTATTCACAACTTGGAAGACTTCTCTGTAGTTGAAATCAAGAAAGTGCAGGAAGAAAGGTTGTTAAGTTAGATAATTTTTTTCTTAAATAAACTTTAGGTAATATCTCCCTTCATAGTGATATAATATTGGGCATTTCATTATCTTTACTACAATATGGAATGAGGTAAGATTTATTTGATATTATTTCATATTAAGAACATGCACTTGCTACCCAGAGTTTGTATTGTTTATTTTATTTTATTTTGTTAACTGATGATTGTTTACCTTTGTTTATTCAGTATGAATGACTAATATTCCTGTGTGAACATTCTTTTCTATTAACAACAGGAAACTGATACATTTTCAAGGGTGTCCTCAAAGAAGATTGAATATCTACAATTGGAGTTGGATTATGAAGCTATTGCATACACCTTCATGTAATCTTATTAAATAGTTAGTTAGCTTCGTGATCATTGTAACAATGAATTAATAATTTTTCTTTTCTTTATTCTTATCTACTTTGTAAATATGTAGTGTTTATGTATATCTACCATGAGAAAGGTTGGAGTAATAAACACGTTTAATCATCAATATGTTAGAGATACATATTTGACACATACATGTGTATATACTTATTTTTTTATGTTGAAAGAATTTTTATTTTGTTAGTAAATAAACATTGTTAACTTGATTTTAATTAAATGGTCTCTAGTTTGTCAAAGTTATTTATCTATTCATTCATCAATTCATAACTGTATATACATGCATAAACACATACTTTCTGTTACATCATAATATAATATGGTTAGATATGTCCTCCACTTAATCGGAACCTATATGTAGGTACTGTAATTGTTATATAAGATAAATTCATCCCTGAAAAAAGCTGAGTGCAACATTTCCCCTGGGTTTGAATTCTGAGGCATAATGAAATCCAAAAGAAGGGTGAGGTATGCATGGACTAGCCTAAATTGTGTTTGAATTTAATGTGTAAACCTAGAGCTAGCCCAATAAAGGTAGACATGAACATTGGTTAGGTACTTCATCGCATTAGTTATGGCATCCTACCCAAAGGCCCTACATCTGACCACAGTTAGATGTGTTCCCCCTCTTCTAGTGGAAAACCTGAATTGTCACATTATATATATATATATATATATATATATATATATATATATATATATATATATATATATATATATATATATATATATATATATATATATATATATATATATATATATATCATGGATAAATAAATTCATAGTAATATTTCTAGAAGTTTCTGTGTAATAAATATGTAATAGCTAAATAATACTATATAGTGTGTGTGTTAAAAGGAAATTGTCTTGTTAAAGTTTGAAATTGTCAATTTTTTTACTGTTTTCTAATGGTTATATATATATGTAATATTCAAATATAAGTATATTGTCTATACTAAACTTAATGTAATTAGAATGGACTTGAACTCAGACTTTTAAGTTCCATCCAGCTATACACTCATCTTATACAACTGATACACATGTATGTATGTATGCATGTGGTTATATATATCAATTGTATAATATGGAGTGCATAGCTATAAAGAGCTTGAAATTGTGTGTTCATGTCCCTTACATATGTACCAGTCAAAAGATGCCATCCAACAACAACATGACCCAATCTGCAAAGTTGAATTCAAACTCAGTTGAACCAAAGGGATTCAATCCCAGACCAAACTGAATTTAAACCCGACTCACAAGTTCAGATCAAATCAATGGATGACATATGTTGATGGTACATGACTATGTGCCAACATATTAGCTCAATGGATGATGATGATTTGAGACACCTGATCTGACTCTAATAACATATAATAAAATCTATTCAAAGATGTATGTTCAGGTTGCCAATACATACAGTGAGCATTAATATTAAAATAATTATTGAATAATAAACAAAGTTAAAAACCAAATGTGTTAATAAAATGTTTAATAAGAATAAATATTTTGTTCAACTTTTGTGATTAAGGTTATATAGATTATCTCTAGTCTTTAAGATTGAGAGTTGTAATTTACAATAAGAATGGCAGTCGTTATTATATGCCAATAATCAATACACACTTCTAGAAGGATTATATATGTCTATGGCCTTACAAGTAAATAAAGGTAGATAAAAGTATTTGGTTTGAAAGAATTTCTTATTTTAATTTTAAAGAAAGAATGTGAGATTCATTTTCACATTCATAAACCAAATAACAAAAAGGGTGATAACTATTAGGCATAACTTTACTGTTTAACAAAGAACTTATTTAATGATAAATGAATATGAAATTGTTTGACTTTAATAAAATCAATTCATTATGGTTTACAAGCATGAGAGTGGGGCTTTATTTGAACTGAGATATAATGGTACTGATGACTGATGAGCCTTGAGAACAAATATTAAATATGATAGCTTGATGGTGATTTGAGAAAATAGAAGAGTAGCTTGTATTTGACAAGTCTTTTATGCCATATGAAGGATCCATGGAATACAGGAAAATCCAGGCGGGGTCATAGCCACGAACCTCTGGTGTTCCAATATAAAAATGAGCAAGTGAGGAAATGGTTTCTTCCTAGGTAATTAAAGTAACAATAATATCACCAAGGACAAGCCTACAAAGCAGGAGATGGCTCATGTCAGCAATGTTCAGAAAATGATGAATAAATAATCATCATGTTTAATTAATAAAACCCCATTTTATATAAAGAATGCTCTATTTAATGACCTGATCATAATGAATTAAAGTCAAATGAACTTTAACTAAAAGTACTTAAACGCAATTATAAAATTATGCTAATTATACCTTAAATATCATGCCCTCCCTGAATATTAATATAAAGTATAAAATTTAAATTAGAACATATGGACATTAATTCCTTTATCGACCTTTTTGCAAAACATTTTGAAATTATTAATATGAATAAATAAATATTGGTGAAACTCAAGAAAATAGCCAGGGCATAGGTTACAAATGGCTAATGGTCATCAGCCGTTAGTAAAAATAGCAAACATTTAATAAATCATTCAACTCAATAATTAAAAGAACTGTATTAAATTAATTCTTGTGGGAAAGAATTACTATAACTTAATACTATATTATTTTCATGAGGGAAGTTTAATGAAAGAGATTATTGAGTTGAAATTTTATTGGCATATAATCAAAAATAAATGATATTAATAATCATACATTAAATATAATATGATTACTGAAATGAACCATCATCGTAAGAAAGAAAAGTTAGCAAATATTAAATTTAAAGACTAGAGATAGAGATAGAGAATTACTTATACAAATAAAGACATTATAAAGCAAGAAGGAAATTTAACAATAATTAATTTTAAAAGGTGGTGTAAAATAAAGTTCAGAAACTGGCCAGAAAGTTGTGGTTCATTTAAAGAAAGATATTATCATTCCTTCATGGTTGACTCCTTAGTTTACACAGCAGAGTTTGATTGAATTGAAATGTAGGCATACATATTGGTGTGGAAAGGGTTTAGTTTTGCAGCTACATTGAAGATCTTCTGGAGACTTCAGGCCTAGCAATCAGATTCCTGAAGTTAGCCCCTCACCATGATGGAGACACTATAAAGATTCATACTAAAAAATGCACATAGCTTCTAGCAGCAAGTTCTCTCAAACAAATATGGCTTCTCTCTCAAAACATTTTTGGCTATTTATACCTGTTCTCTGGTTTTCCACCTATACCAACTCTTGATGCCTTTAGGCTAAAGCTTCTTACCTTATCAAAGTTACAAATTTTGTTAATTGATTTTAGATACATTCCCTCGATAAGGCTTTCAAACTCATTAACTTTGAATTCATTTTCTAATTAGAAAATAAGTTTGAAAATCTGAAAAAAAAATTTAATTAGGAACCATCCTAACATTTTAAATTATTATCTTTTTGCAAATTAATAAAAATTTCTCCATTGTCATTGGGAGCGGGTGATCTGAAAGCTTATTGAAAGAATGTAGCTTTTAATCACAGAAATTTGAACAAACTGGTATAAGTAAAAATAAAACATTCCAATGCAATGAAACTTTATAGCAAATATATATATTTAATTATTTATAAATACATACACAAAATCCATGAAATTATAGTATATAAGTTTTTATGAATAATTTTATCATAAATTTGTTAATAATATTGGTTAGTTTAAGTATTAAAGTAGTTGATTTTAACACACATTTATATAATAATGTTTTTTTATTGAAACTAGAATGTATTGAACGTATAAAGCCCCAGTGCATTTGGAAATTCGTGGTTAGTATTAGGGTTTGAAGTGGGCTACAGGTGAGATATTATGAAGCTAGGATCGAACTTAGATCCGACCGCTTTACATATGTATATATTATAATTATAACACATTGGAAAATTTTTAATTAACAAGTCAAATCTACTTTAAACAAATAAATAAAGCAAAAGTACATTTCTTTAGCTTTCTTCTCTTCTTTTTATATTAGTTTCAATAAAATATTTAAAATCCAATAGTAATCATTAATACTAATTTTGTATAGAAATTTTCATTGACATATACATTCCAATTTATTATTTATCCAAATTTATAAAAACTATATTTTCTTTTGAGCACTAATAATTTAAGAAAATATAAGGACAATTTCTCTAAGCTAAACTCTTAATTCCTATGAAATGTTTCAAAATAAATAATTAGCTGTGAAGTTTAGCTCTCCAATTTCAAACTTTAAAATTAGCACAATAATACATTGCATTTTAAAATATTAATTGTTAATTTAAAATGAATAATAATAAAATGTCAACCAATAAATAGTTGGTGAAATAATTAATAATGTAAGTCTTTAGGTAAAACAAAGTATATTTTAGAATTTAAATAAAGTTTATAAAAAATTAAAAATGATTTTGATAAAATTAACTCAGATATACTTATTCAGCAGCAACTGAAGCCCAGTGATAATAGCAGAGTATTTATTTCTTTTACTTATTATATATATATATATATATATATATATATATATATATATATATATATATATATATATATATATATATATATATATATATATATATATATATATATATATATATATATATATATATATATTGAAAGAGCTCTGTATTTGAAATTCAAAGTTTTAAATTGATGTTGTAGGATACTATGTTTTCTTTAACTAAGTTCAAACGGTTTGTTCATAATCAGTTTTCCACACACATTTGAACGATCTATTTTGTAATAATCGGTTTTCCACACATATTTGAAATATTTATCATTGATAATTATTAGTTGTAGATTTTCTATATAGTTGACACATGGTTTATTTAACTCTAGATGGTTACATGTCACAAGACTAATTTAATAAAACTGGTTCTATACACTTATGAAATAGTTCCTTTTTGCAAATTAACAATGCATGAAAAGCGTCTCAATTCACTGGGATGATTTGTTAGTATACAAAGAAAAGCGATAAATTTATTTCTCTCACACACTATATATATATATATATTAAAAATTCTAAAGAATTTTAATCTCATAATTATAAAAAAAAGTTATTGTAGTAATTTTTTATTTTATAAAACAAATTAAAAATTTATAATTAAATCTGATAATTTAACAATAAAATACAAATTTTATTTCTGTTTTCTAATTTAATTTAAGGAAAACCTTAATCTTCTAAATACATCATATAGATTTTTTTTTACTTTAAATTTGTTCGTTAAAACTTTTTTTAAATAAATCTTTTTATCTTAAATAAAGGATTAAACTTTTTTTTAAAATATAGATTCTTTTTCTATTACAAGTAAACTATTTATTAAAAACTAAACTAAATTGTTTACAGGAAATATAGGTATGTTTGCTTTTATCTATCCTTAATTTGAATATAATCTATTATGTTATATTTAAGTGATTATACTATCTTACTAACATGCATTTTGATATTTTATCCTTACATTAATCTCCGTGCCTGAAATAAACTTGAAATGGATATTTCTATTTCAAATGTTTATATAACATTTTAGCAAGAGATTCTAAATACAAAGATTTTGTAACCATGTTGTCAGCTTTATTTGAATATCTAATCTTATTTAAATTAAAATTTTTGAAATGTATAAAGTATAATAATTATATAATTATACTTTCAGGTTCTTACATATGCATAGTTGATCATTATTATAGGTATTGAACTAATCAAGGATAATCAGGTAATGTCAGAGCAACAGTAATAGTAACAACGCATATGAAAGCAACCAAAATTATATAAGCTTATTTATCAATACAACTTTTATTTTAGTATCCATTAAAATATATACAAGTACATGGATTGTGTTAACATTTATTTTGATTTTTTCTATCCATTCTTATTATGAGGATTGCCATTAACATGTTGATATTAACTCTGATAATTGTTGATGGGATCTAGTTCAAACAACAGGGAAATGGTAATATTAATAATAAGCTAATGTATACAAATGCAAATCCATAATAGTTATTCTTTTTTTTTTACTTGTAGAAATATTTGCCTTTTTATATATTATATGTAAGATTTCTATAGTTGTAGAATATCAAAAAATGTTTTTTTTTTTAATAAAGTAAGTAAAAATACATAAAATAGTTGAATTACAAGGGTCATTAATTATTATTATTCACTCATAAATCAATATGAAAATTCTAACTCCAGAAGAAAAAGAAGAAGAAAAGAATAAAAAACAACTTCAAAGTTAAATATGAGCTTTGTAATGACTAACCGATCCCCAAATATGATATAATTGTTTACTTGACAGCTTGTAATAGTATCTTATTTGTTTTGCTGTGTACATTATTTTTTAAAATATTTTAATATTTTAAGTAATTTTAGCTCTTCACTGATTCTGTTTTCAACTATATCTTCCCACTGAAAATAATAAATGTTTCATCTTGTTAGAGTAAATTTGATTTCATCTTTATAATGTAAATGAAATATATCTTTCTAATAAAAAATGCTTCATAAATTTTTTTTTTTAGCAAATCCCCTACTGTTTGTTTACTTCACACAGGAATATTACAAGATATATCTTAATCAATATCATTTCATCCAACAAGCTGAAAAAACATAGCAATTGGTCTTATCAACTTGTCAAAAGACTTTTTGGATTTACAGAACATATTTCATTGAATTTTTTCCACTATATTTTATTAAAATTTTCACAATCCTATATTGAATTAGTTAAAATAACTTCTATGCAGCACTGCTATATGAGTAAGAAGTGCCTTCATTGCAAGGTAAATTTTATTGTCCCCCCCCCCTCTTATTTTATAGAATAAAATTTGTAAATTAAGACATTTTTCCTAGTGCTTTCTTAAGAAAAACTTACAAATATGGCTTTAATCATTTAACATGTTTGGGAAACACTTTACAGTATTGTATGTATTTATTTTTATGAAATAAACCTGGAGATTAAATCACATGTAAAATAAAAAGAAACTAATGTTTAAAAAATATTTTTTGAAACAATAATTAAATAATACTTTAAAACAAAAATATTTACTTAATAAATTTTGTATATAGGTCATGTGACATCTAACTTAATTTTTTTGTAACTTAATAAATTTGAAATTTAAATTTTATTTTTTCAAAAGTTTTCATATTATTTTTGGACAATCCTGAAAATTTTCTAATAGTGATAGGAAATAGTTGCAAATAAGAATTTTTTTTTAATTATATAAGTGTTTTTATTATATTTTTAAAAAAAAACCAACACAGAGCTTTGAAAACATTGCACTGCTTTCCCCCTTCTGGACCAGCTATCATATTATATAAGTAATTCTATTTGTATCTTAAAATTATTGTCTGCAGCCAGAGTATGATTATTAAGAATGTTTTGCCTGTGAGTTTTGTCCTGCATAGCCAGAAGAAAAGAGAGTCTGGCTAACTCTTAGAATTCTTTATGAATATTTAGATAAACTCTAAATCACATGTCAATAATCCATTAAAAATAGTTAACAAATTTATAGTCATTCAAAAATAGAATATTTAGACTATTATAAATTTATATGTACATGTTATTCCACTATTGATAGTCATAATTTATATATATATATATATTGTGACAGTCAGATGATGTGTGTAGATTTAACCCAGTTCGAATACTAGGCGAAAGTACCTCAAGGCCAACCATACGTGAGATATAAATCAAGAATACAATATGACCTCTGCCCATTCGCCTGTTCTCGAGGCCTGATCACAAACAAACAACACCATCTGAGCCCTGCATAAGATATTTTTCAACCGGCCACAAAGCTTAGCAACAGCGGTAGAGACATGGACGGGAAATCCTAAAGAGCTAAAAGCTAAATGTGTAAAGTACATAAAACATGTGTTGATGTTCGCGTTATGCGTGCCTGGATCATTGAAAAATAAAAATAAAGCATTTAATATAACTAAGAAACTCAAGTTTTGATGATTAAATAATGTTTAATTAATGGCTTTAAAATATGAATAAGGCTTTAATGGGCCTCCGCTATTCCCCTAAATTACTGCAACAAACTAATTAGACAATAAAAAGAAAACAAGTTAATAGGTTTGCGGTCAAATTCTTTTCTTCCCAATTTTATTAAAAAAATCCCAACTCGATCTTCTCGAAGTAAAGTCACGATAGATAATAAAAACCTTTCAAAGCATTTCTTATGGCTTTGCGCTAAAAATCGTGTTTAAAATTGACTTAGAACGTATATAGCTAAATCAAATATACGTGATAAGCTAATGGCGGACAAAAAAGAGGTGTTATCAAAGAGATCAAGTTGGCACACAAAAAGAAACTGACTTGGATTTAATTAACAACATAAATAAAATTGGAAAGAGATTTCAAATGACAAAAAGTTAACTATTAAATTTAACCGCAACGAAATACTAAATATTTACAATGGTTAGTAAGGAAGAATAGCGTAGGTAAAAAGGTTACATATAGCTAGATGATCCCAAAATATATTTAAGGTTAATTCATAAAAGGTTTACATAGCAAAGACATATATTTCAATACAACAATAAAACGATATGAATCAAAAGTAGCATACGAGATAGTTTAATATAGTAGATACGATACCGTCCTTTTTCCGTGATGTTCCCTACGGCGTCCGTGGCTTGATCCGACCGACGATAGGTGTTTGTCCGGACAATGAAAATATGAAGTATGGCTTCCATGAAAAGTTCTCCAGACACGGCATAGAGTTCATATGGTTATTGATTGGATGTTAAGGCATTTTGGATGGTATTTAGGAACCTCGGCGATAGGCAAAGCTATGATTTGCCTAGCCAAGCATATCCATTTTCCTCAAAATACGGTTGGTTTTAACTGGAGCAGGTTCCAACTTCTCCATTGTTTGAAAATGACAGCTGTATAACTTTTTTTGAAGCACAAGCTAAATGTGAAGCAAAATCTGACGGATTTCTCCCAAGAGAAATCTGAAGGCACTTTCCAGAACGCTTGGAAATAAAACAGCAAGAAAAATCTTAATAAATCGCCTTCACAAGCAAAATCAGAATCAAATGACTCCTTCAAAAAGAAAAGTCTGAATAATTATCTCTTTTGTTCTCCCTACTATTTATACTTTCTCTGCCAGCTACCTTCCATTGTTTGTATGATCTGAGATCTTGATAAGCCCCCCCTTGCTGCTTTGTTTCAAAACAACACGTTCCAAAAATAACTTCAATTTTTTACTATAACTTTCTTACTTTAAAGTTGGAATTTTATTAATTAAAAAGCAAGAAACAAAATGCCATCTTTAATTAGACTTGAACGGCTCACTAATTAAAATATACATTCTTTCATAAATGTTTGTGGGCTTATCTCAAAAATCAAATCATACTAAATATTTTAATAAAATTTGAACAACAATATATTTTTATTTTACAATAGGAATAAGCATTTTATTTCAACAGAATTTTGCATTAATTCATATATATCTCGCTAGATGTATATATATGTTTGACTAATAGGTTATGCAATTTTTATCAATAGAACGAAATTTATTTAAAATAAAATATTTAACTGTAATACACATTTAATAAGCATAATTATTTTTAACTCTAATGCAAAACCCTGCTGATATTGATCGGAAGACTTAATTTAGGTCTACAATACTAATTAAGTTTATAGGAAGATGTGAAGCATGGATCGGACTTCAGATCCATTGCTTCATTTCCCAATAGTTAGTGAGCAAAAAAAAAATGTTTTAAAAAAAAAATGCTGTTGCTTCAGGTCAGAGGTAAGAATTTGTACCAGGTGAGTTCAAGCCTACTCTTTGTTCACTGTAATGTTTAATTTGCTACTACTAATAATATTTCTATATGTTACTATAAAACGGTTTATCCATCATTCACTCTCCTCTATTTTAAATTAAGTCCGTGTTGTTTTAGTCTGACGAGCTACCTTTATATTTTTAATTTCTAAACTTTCCGGGATCCGGTGGTATATACTGCCTTGTATTTTTGGACGGGTTCATGACCCTATCTTTTTGGTTTTCTTCTAAGTTCCCATAATCAATGTCAGTTAGTATCCGAATCGTGCCTTGAATATCCTGCATTTGAGTGCCTATTAATATTTTCCTAATCCAGGGTGGCATGTTGTGTCTAATCATCCTTACTATCTGCATTTCTGGATAATTGAATGCAGTTAGGGCTTTAATGCGATTTACCTGCCTAACAAAAAACTGAGCATAAGTCTCTTGATGGTTAGCTGGGTATGTTTCATGCATTATGGAATACATCAAACCTTCCTGCCGCTCTGCACTCCAGTACATTGACATTATTGCCTTCTCATATTCCATAATTGTTTGCGGTTGTATAGATAGAGTATTCCACCAGTCTCTGGCAGATTCTTTTAAATGATGACTGGAGATCGCCACTTTTTCTTGTTCAGTCATATTCTGGAACTTGAAAAACATCTTTAAACTATCAAGGTGGTGTCTAGGGTTTCCACCCGGTTCCCTCTAAAACCTTGTATATGTACGAATTTTGCCACCGGAGACGTTACCGGATTGATTATTATAGGCGTAAGGATTTGGTTACCTTGTTGCGCCTTGATTGGATTTGATCTGTTGATGAATGTTCATTTCCTTTTTATCCACATCCATCTGTCCATTGTCTTCTTCCTGTATTTGATGCTTGACTGACGTGTCCCAGGCATACATATCCTTCTCTACTTCATTATCGATCAATGATTTAGGTTGTGTATCATCTTGTTTCTGTTGCCATTTTAACTGAGTATCCTCATCTGGCCATACTTTTGTTCTGGTATGTTGTTGCTGGAGACCCATGTTTTCCTCCAAACGGTTCAGTCGTTGTGATGTCACATTTATGACTTCTTGAAACATGTTCATCATCATTTCCCTTTCATGTCTCACTTCTTTGATGAAAGCATCAAAGTTATACTCTTCATTATGAGTACCTGTTGGCCTCTTGGGAATATTGAGTACTACCTCCTCCTCGCTGTCATAATGTGCGTCCGTCTGTTGGTCCATTCTTTTTTTTTGCTATTTTGCTACAGAAAGTCACAATTTATTTCTAAACGTATTTTAATACAATCTATATAAGTATATTGTATTATGTATATCTAGGAGCTATATCCTGTATGTGCAGAAAAATTTTAGTTCTATAAAAAAAATAAGTCAATATTCTAAATTCTTTATGTTTTCAGAAATTAACTTTGCCTACACGACGCTCTTCCGATTTTAACCCTATGCCTATATGTATCTGTTTATACATGAAAATATAAAAAATCCTGCCGTGTCTGTCTTTAATAACTATACCACATATTATTCTCCTCACTTTACTTTATTTATATTTCATTAAAATATCATTGCTATGTTAATATAACTAAAATAATCCACTTACAGCTTGACCTGGCTTTCTCTGACACCTGAAACAACTAAAAAATGCATTTACATTAATACAAGTATATATATATAAAGAAATATGTGAGCAAAATATACATGTCATGTTTAAAATTATTTTGGCTCACTAAGCATACATTGTTATTTTGATCATCTACTATAATTTAGTTTATTTGATATCCGATATGAGAAATTGCACTTGCCGACAAATTTATTTGAAAAGGGCGCCAGTCGACAAGACAATGGCCATATCAAATATACATATTAATGGATAATGATCCAAGCACACATTTATAAGGGTTTATAAAGTTTCAATTAAATTAAAATTTTACTTTGCGTTTCAGTTCACTTTAAAAAAAAAATTTAATTTGATTCTGCTGAACGAAAAAAATAATCTCTGCATGAATAAGTAAATGCTATTCTAAATGACACAATATTATTTAAATCTAAGACGTATAACAATTAAGTACGGTAATTTGTCTGACCTGGGATCGAAACCAGTTACCAATTTGGTCATGACACACACAAAAAAAAAATTTAAACAGCCTAAAGTACGATTAACAAAATAAAATATATACAAAAAAAATTAAAAATAGAAGTAAAATCCCACGATAACTGCCACTCCGAATTATGAACCTGGGATCGAAACCAACTACCATTTTGGTCACAACCCGAAATAGATGAACAATTATCAAGCAATTTTACAGAATCACGCATTGAGATCAAAAACTGTTTCAAAAAAACATTTATATAAAAATGGGTTTTACCAAACTATAACGAAGTGTATACCATATACACCACATATATGAATATGTACACACTAAATAAGCATATATATGACTACATATAAATATACAAACAGATATACCTATACAAATATTTCTTTTATTATTATGTACATAAATTTATTAGAACGAATGTCATATTGCAAACTGCATACTCCTATTATTTCAGGCAAGTAACGCTGGTCACAACTATGACACGGAAACAACAATTGCAGACATAGACCTATTATTTCAGGCTACTCAGCAATTCTGAACTCTAAAGTGTAAGGGGTCTTCACCTAAACGGTTACTCAAGGAATCTTCATAAACGATCACTAAAAAAACAAGGGCTTCACCTAACGGTTACTCAAAAGGTCTTCACCTAACGGTTACTCAATAAATGATTCAATAGCATAATCCGAAATGGAAAAAAAAAATCTTAACTAAAGGGTGGCTGACATCTATGTTCTACAAAAATATAAATTAAACGACATACGCATTTACTCTTTATTAAGTTGAAAATTAAGTTTGCTATTTTATTAACAAAAGTTATCTATATTTGGTAGGACACGTAATTACAAAATATTTAACAGTGAACGAAAATTTTGCATGATTATAGCATTCATTTTATATTAAAAACGAAATGCAGGGAACGTGAAAAAAAAAAATGTTTGTTAACACCATACACTGACACGTGTAATTTTGACTTATCAAAGCTTTCAATCTATGAAAAAAAATTCTATTAACGAAAAAAAAAGGTTATCTAAGATATTTACAAAAATTTATCCAAACGGAAATAAAAATCTATTATCGTAATTGTACTTTTACTCAAAATATTAACACTACCGTTTATACTATATTTAGAAAAAAAACATTATTATTCCCAAACCCTTTTCATATTTGAGCGATACTAAAAACAATCTAACGTATGAAAGCTAATTTAAGGGAGGCGGGTGGGTATATATTTGACACTTCCGCCTGTATCAGGCTATCTACTTTATACGAAAAAAAAAATATGGCGTACTGGCCATGACAAAACTAATTAGGATTACCAAAAAATTACTTTAACTCTGAAATCTTCTTTTCTAGTCACACACAAAAAAAAACAACTAACGGCGTGTTAACTTTTTTAATCTAAATATTCATTTCATATATATCAAACTCGGGAAAAAAAATGTTTAGCTTATGGCACATTTAACTTCTTAATTACTTAAAAAAAATGACATTTAGCTCACGTTAGGAAACCAACTTGAAAAAAATTATACGTATTATTTTATATAAATACATTAAACTAAAACTAGCTTCTCAGGGTACTACTATTAAAAAAATTTTTTTGAAAGAAAAGAAAAAAATGACACTGGTCCGACGCCTGTTAGCGCCAGAATCGGAAAAAAAATTATCACGTCTACCCATATTTTCCTTAATTTCAAACAGAAAAAAAAACATTCCACACACATACAAATGTCATATTAGGTGCATTTGTCAGGGTATAGAAGAATTTCTGAAAAGCCACACGGATGGGCGTCCAGAATGCGGAGAAAAAAAAATCTACTGCTGTTCAGTCAGATGATGTGTGTAGATTTAACCCAGTTTTCGAATACTAGGTGAAAATGTCACACAAGGTAATATCTGTGAAGATATAAATCAAGAATACAATATGACCTCTGCCCATTCCTTCTGTTCTCGTAGGCCAGTCCACAAACAAACAACACCATCTGAGCTCCTGCATAAATTATTTTTCAAGCAGCCACAAAGCTTAGCAACAGCCCAGTGGCAGAGAACATGGACGGAAATCCTAAAGAGCTAAAAGCTAAATGTGTAAAGTACATAAAACATGTGTTGATGTTAGCGTTAAGCAGTGCCTCGGATCATTGAAAAATAAAAATAAAGCATTTAATATAACTAAGAAAACTCAAGTTTTGATGATTTAAATAATGTTTTAATTAATGGCTTTAAAATATGAATAAAGGCTTTTAATGGGCCTCCGCTATTCCCCTAAATTACTGCAGCAAACTAATTGAATGTTACAAAAGAAAACAGAGTTATTAGGTTTATGTCAAATTTCTTCTTCCCAATTTTATTAAAACTCAACCTGAGTCTTCTCGATAAAAGTCACGTATAGATAATAAAACCTTTCTTAAAGCATTTCTCATGCCTTTACATACTAAAAATCGTATTAAATTAAAACTTAGAACGTAGCATAGCTAAATCAAGTATACCTGTGATAAGCTAATAGCGACACAAAGAGGTGATATCAAAGAGATCAAGTTGGTTTTTAAAAGCGAAACTGACTTGGATTGAATCAACAACACAAATAAAATTGGAAAGAGATTTCAAAATGGCAAAGTTAAAATTGTTAAATCTAGCGTATAGCGAAAATACTAAATATGCACAATGGTTAGTAAGGAAGAATAGTGTAGGTAAAAAAGGTTACACATAGCTAGATGATCCCAAAATATATTTAGAGGTTAATTCGTAAAAGGTTTATAGCAGGAGACATATTTTCAATAGCAACCAATGATGAATCAAGTATCGATGATTTAATATGGTAGATCGATACGATCATATAAAGCATTGTTCCTACAAATCATGGCAATCAAATGACGATGGTGTTTTATCGGACAGTAATATGGTAACGGCTTAGCAAAAGAAGTTCTCAGACCGCAGCCATAGGAGTTATATGGTTATTGATTGGATCATTAAGGCATTTAGGATGGTGTTTGAAGACGCAAGTAAAGCGTGACTGCAATTTACTAACCGGCCTCATCATTTTCCTCAAAATACGGTGGTTTAACTGAGCCAGGTTAACTATCCCATTGACAGAAATAACCTTTGTATGCTTTAAAGCTTTAGCTAGTATGAAGCAAAATCGGCGGATTCCTCTAAGAAAATCGAAAGCACACAAAACATGAAATAAACAACAAGAAAATCTTAATA